>CACVBM020001141.1:95834-133779 GCA_902728155.2 Microthlaspi erraticum | reverse complement strand
TAAGGAGCCAGCTCGACCGATAGCTCGATCGAGCTAGAAACCAGGGCAACTCGATCGAGCTACACAACTCGACCAAGGTAAGTTTTTGAATTTCAAATTCATAACCGTTTTCTTGGTCAAGGGAGTGGGTCCCACAAGCTGATTTTGGTCCCCCACTACCCTAATTGATCAGAGAATCCCTAGTTTCTTGTTCCCTCTTTATTTCATCTTTTAATCTCAACCACACATCTCAAACAACTCTCTTCCCCATAACTCGATCGAACCCACTTCCTCTCTCCCACACTCATAAATTTCTGAAACTCATCCTCTCTCTCTTCACCACAAAAATCGATTTTCAACTCTCTCTCTAAGTTTTTGCGATTTCATTGTTCTTCTCTTGTTTTGCTTAGTTCTGTTTACTGCTCTTCAATTCCATCATTCAAGCAAGGTATGAACCTAAAACCCTTGATTCCTCCATCTCGATTCCTTTGCTTGTTTCTCTTGATTTTTGATTGCATGTGTCCCTTGTGGACTTGTTATTGAGTAATTGCTTTCATATTTCGCCTCTGTTGTATAACTTGTTAGAATTTGCTTCACCTCACCTCTGTTTTGCCTTTAAACTTGTTGCATGTGCTTGAAATTGAATTTGAGTTTGGTATGGTTAAGATGCTATGTTTTCACTAGAATTGCTTATTGTTCCATTTACTAGTTGTTCTTGGTTCAATTTGATTGATTAGCATCCTTTCCAGCTCTTAATCTTGAATTAGGTTTGGTTATACTCTGTTTTCACCCAACTCGATCGAGTTTGTCACTCGAGTTTTTTGACTCGATCGAGCTGAGTGTCGAGTTGACCAAACCGATCATTACAACTCTAATTCTTTGTAATTTTGATGCATTTCAGGAACCAATCTAAGATGTTGAGAGGTGAAGGAAGCAAGCAGCGTTCACAAGAGAATGGGAGATGATAAGAGGATGCAAGGAGGATATCAAAAGAAAACCAAGGAGGACATGAGAAGAGGTCTGAGAGGTGAGGGAGGAAAGGAGAACCAAAAGAAGGAATGATCCTTAGTAGTGAGAGCGAAGCAAGGAGAGTTTGAGATTGGAGTGAAACCCAAGAGGAGAATGATGACTCCCAAGTGAGAAGAGGGTGAAGAGATCAATCAAGAGATTGAGGAGAGTGAGCATGAGGGCAATGAGAATGTGCCCATGGAAGAGGAGAGTCAAGGAAGAAGAGGATGAGCTCCCCATGTACCAAGAGCACTACAATGCTCTCTTCTCCATGGACTTGTGGAGACCAAGTACCCACATGTTGACACATGAAGGCCCTTGGAATCTTTGAGATGTGGAGTTGGTCTCAAGAACATGCACTTGGCCAAGTTCTTCTCTACCACATGGAATCCTACAAGGAGCTCACTTGCGAGTTCTTAGCTTCAATGAGGTACCACATGTATGAGGAGAAGATAGAGCTGATTTGGACCAAGGATTGGGATGGATCACGTTCTTGGCTAAGGGAGAGAAGAGAATGGTGACCTTTAGGCAGTTGGAGATCTTGTTTGGGTTCAACTATGGAGAAGGTAGTGGAACTTCAAGGAAAAGGAACTCCAAAGGGTTTGGGCTACAATCGCTGATGGAGTGTACTCTTCCTCAAGGTCCAAGGCTGCTCAGATCAGGAGCCCAGTCTTGAGATATGTGCACAAGGCACTTGCCAACACCTTCTTTGCAAGGAAGGCAACCGGGACAATCAACGAGGGGAACTCAAGTTTCTTGACATGGGAATCAAGCCCTTCTCTCACGCACAAGCGATGGCAAGAGGATCAGGGGAGATAGATCACACAGGGAACTTGATGCCTTCCTTGACCAGCTCCTCACCTACAAGATCACAGCCTACAACACTAGGCACCAAAGAGGAAGAAAGCTTAGTGTTGGAGGGCTCATCACACCTATCTTGTGTGCTGCTGGAGTGAACCCAACTGATAGAGAGCCTACTGAACCAGGTTGGATGGACATCAAGTTTTGCAAGACCAACCTCCTCATTGAGCACAAGGAGTTGGATGGGAGGTTCCAATTCAAGTTCACACATCCATTGGCTGGACCCTCCAAGCTTCTCCTGCCCAACCCAGAGCTCACCACAGTGTAGGGGTGAGAACATTGATTTCAGACCCCCTGTGTACACTTAGTTGGGCATGAGGATGATTTGCGAGAAGAGGAGCCTGAGCTCGATCGAGCTGAGGATCGAGCTGAGGATCAAGCTGAAGATCAGGTCCAGGAGCGCTGATTTGGGTGAGCCTGAGTGCTACTACTTTGAGGAGTATGAGGCTCCAAGGATGAACCCCTCTGTTGTGGCTGCCACAAGAGGATTGGACTTCTCCAAAAGTTCAACAAATGGCAAGGGAAAGCCATTGAGAAGATGCAAAAGTCCATGGACAAGATGGTGAGCAAGATCAAGAGTTTGGAGAAGAAAGTTTCTGGTTCTTCAAGCAAGAAGAAGTCCAAGGCCCCCACTTTCCCTAGGAGTAGGTCACTCCTCACCCCAAAGGAGGCTCCCTGCCCAAGAGCCTCACAGAGCCTCTTCTTTCGAGCCAAGGGAAGGAGAGACAACACGCAGAGAAGGAGGAAGAGTTCTAAGGCCAGACGCTCCAGCTCGACCACCGGACTCGATCGAGTCCAAACAGAGGAAACTCAACTCGATCGAGCTGACGGTCGAGTTGACCTGAGGAGCCCAGTTTGAGAACCCTGGGATTCGAGTACGATCAACCCAGTACCAGGACTTCTCTCAGAGTGGACCCCTACAGTTCGAGCGAGCACAACTCCACCAAGGCCAAGGAAGCCACACCACTTTGAAGATGAAGAAGAAGAGGAGAGGAGCCACAAGCTCGATCGAGTGAGCCGAACCCAGTTGAGTGGAGTGCTCCTGATGGCCGTCTACCATCTCCAGACCACGACCTAGCCTCCCAGTTCTTTGGGGGGCACTGAGGTATCCAAACACCAACCCTTGTATATACCATTTCATATTTTCTTGTCTTTGTTCTTGTTTTTTCTTGGTTTTGCCCTCTTGAATCTTTCACTGAATTTTTCTCACACAAGGGACTGTGTGATTTAAGTTTGGGGGAGGGTTCAAGAGATGATTTAACCTTGTTTTCTTTGTTCTTAGTTTTTCATTTATCTTTTGCATAGAAAAACCAAAAAAATCATAAAATTTTCAAAAAATCCAAAAATATTTTCATCTTTTTGCATTCATATTTGTTAGACTTGTTTAGGATTGCATTTTTCACTTGCATTGTTGATTTGACTTTGAAAACTTGTCCATCTTTTGCGATTTCTTGAGTGCCCTGTTTTTAGATTCTTTTGTGCATTAGGGTGAGATTGATTGAGCAGCAAGAACCATGTTTATCTTGATCATATCACTGCATGCACATCTCATTCAACCATTGCTGTGATTTGATGCATTTCCCTATCTATTTGAACCATAACTTGATCTTTAATTACCAATGCTTGCATTTGATTTCAACTCATGGCTACCACATACATATCTGGACATTCTTTACCTTTTCATATCCCTTTTGCTTGTCCAGATAGCTGATCTCTATCCTTGAGACAGTTACCACACCTTAAACCTAAGCCTTTTCATTTCAAACCCCTTATTATCTCTTGTGCGAATGTGAGAACCTTTCTTGGCTTTGCTTAGCATAAGGTGTTGTGTTTAAACCGGCAGGGGCAGTAGTTCTAGTTGTCTAGTTCTCTTGGGATTGTTTTCAGGCTAAGTTTGGGGGTGCCAACTCGAGCTCGATCGAGTTGGGTGTAAAAACCAGAAAAGTGGTAAAAATTGGGAAAAACCCAAAGAAAAAGAGTTTGGTTAAGTCCAGGGAGTTGGCAGTGTTAAAAAGGGTCTAGTAAAGGTTTGGGAAGTTAAAAAAGGAAAGTAAAAAGGGTTCTAAGTAGAATGAAAAGAAGGCAAAGCCTCAAGTGTCAAAAAGGAAGAAAAGTTCCCTAAGTGTTTAGAAAATCCCAAACCGCTAGATGTTACCTCAAGAAGCCTCTCCCTAGGAAGTTCTTAAAAGAAAAGTGAGCAAAGCTCCTCAGTTTCAAAGGCGAAATGCCAAAAAGGGTAGTTAGGATTTTGTTCTAAAAAGCTCTAAGTGTTGAACTCGATCGAGTTAGGATTAGGCGGCTCGAGCTGCTGTTCTTGCATCATCTTTGGTTCTAACACTTAGCCTTCTGCCAAAGCAAAGCCACTTTCTTGAGAGATCCCTGTTACTAAACCACCATACAAAAGAGACCCTCTTTGTCTCTTAACCCATAAACCCTTGAAACCAAATGAGTTGATTGATCTTGCATGTTTTTGGTTCACTGTTTTTGCTTAATGAATGTTAAAGGGATTTGCTGATTTGAATGCATTGTTTGAGTGACTGTGAAGTGGGATTGATGTTGATAAGCATGGTTAAATCTTAATGAATATCTCTCACCTTGTTGCATTCTAGAATCTCTAAGTTGGACATTTAGCAAATCGCTTTTGAGGACATGTTTTTAAGTGTTGAATCAGCTATTTTCAAACCTCATCTCTTTCTTGTTCTATTTGTTTGCTTGAGGGCAAGCAAAGTTCAAGTTTGGGGGTGTTGATGTACTTGCATTTTACATAGTTTTAGCACATCTTTTATGCATCTTTTGCATAGTTTTAGCTTCCATTTGCATCATATCTTGTTCCTTTTCTCTTCTTATGCATTCATGTTAGTTTTAGGTTGCATTTGCATACATATGCATGTTTGGTCCTTTGAAATAGGTCTTTTGGAGCATTCTGGAGCATATGGGACATGAGGAGCATGGAGGGACTTGGCACATGGAAGCAGCTCAACTGGATACGCAAAGGAAGAAGGGAGAAGCCATCTTGAAGACCAGCTCGACCGTCCTACTCGACCAACCGGTCGAGTTCCTCAACTCGACCGGCCAAGCTTCAACTCGATCGAGCTGGGGAGTCAAAGTCAAACCCGAAAAATGTTGCTTCCCCCTTGACTTCCTTTGACCCTAAACCTAATCCTCTTGTATTTAAAGGCTCTAAGCCACGAAAAAACCACCAAGCTTTAGATTATTTTGTTTTAGCTTCTTTAATTTTATTGTCTTTACTTTTTAGCAACCCTAATCCCATCTTTGTGTTCTTGAAGCTCTTGCTTCTTGAATCCTAGATCCTGGATTAATCTTCTTTGTATTTGCACTTGCTTATTTCAATAAAAGTTGTTTAATTTCATCTCCTCTTTCTTATATGTTCTTTTATTGCATTTGCTTGTGTTTACATTCATGTGTAGTGAGTAGTTACCCATTAGGGTTTGAGATGGGATAGATTAGAGGTTTCATATGCTTAATCCTTCTAGCTTATGGTCTTAATCTAGATTCTCTCTCTTTTGGATAGATCTTAAGGCTACATGACCACTACCCCTGGCTTGTAAGTCCTTAGGCGACTCCCCACACGGAAGTGATGGCATTCGCTGGAAAAGATCCACTAAGAGCTCCAATATCTCTTGCTCTAGACAATAGAGGTCTAAGGGGTTGGATGGATTAGTTTGGGCAATGATCCTATGGCCTCCAAGGTTTGATTCTCACTGGCTAACCCCCTGTTTCTGAGATCATTCCTTGGTTGATAGCCTCCACCTTGGGAAAGGGTTGGCTAGGCATTGAGAAGCCCAATATCAAGAGAAGCCTTGATACAAGGAGTTTTAAGAGCTAGATTGATTAAGTGTAGATTCCTTTGATTGCAAAACCCTGTCTTGAACCCTAATTCTCTCTTTATCTTGTTAAAGTCGTCACCTTTAGCTTTGTTTGTCTCAACTCGTCCCTAAACTCGATCGAGCTGGTACTTTGCTCTACTCGACTCGAGCTCTTGGTCGAGCTGACACTTCACTGCTTTGTTTACTTTTATTGCACTGCATTTCTTTTCTTAGGTTGTTAGTGTTACTTCAAATCTATAACTGCTTGCTTGACTTCCTGGTTGTTTCATATTCTCATAGAGTGACAAGTTTCCCATTTTGGATTGATAACCTCTTATACTTCAATGACTATGATGGTTAAGAGGAATTGTTGACTGTGTTTGTGTTTGCATCTTACCACCTTCATTTACCACTGATTGCATTCCACTCATCCTCATTTCACTTCTTTTCACACACAAACATCCTATCATCACTCGGTCATAGAATCTCGGAGAGAGGCATTGAGGTTGACAAAGCCAAGATCGAGGTAATGGTGAACTTGGAACCGCCCAAGAACGTAAAAGGAGTGAGAAGCTTCCTCGGGCACGCGGGCTTTTATAGGAGGTTCATAAAAGTCTTCTCCAAGATAGCGTGCCCTCTCACTCAGTTACTTTGCAAAGAAGTGGCGTTTGAATTCAATGGAGAATGCCTCGCGGCGTTCAAGAAAATCAAAGAGGCTCTCATTAGCGCGCCGATCGTACAATCACCGGATTGGGAACTTCCTTTTGAGATTATGTGCGACGCAAGCGACTACGCCGTTGGAGCTGTGCTAGGCCAAAGGAAAGAGAAGAAACTCCACGTCATATACTATGCAAGCCGGACCCTCGACGAGGCACAATGCAACTATGCCACCACGGAGAAGGAGTTATTAGCGATTGTATTTGCATTCGAGAAGTTTCGCTCTTATCTTGTTGGCTCGAAACTTACAGTGCATACCGATCATGCGGCTCTCAAGTATCTGCTGTCAAAGAAAGATGCAAAGCCAAGACTTATACGGTGGATACTTCTTTTGCAAGAATTTGACCTAAAGATCGTTGATAGGAAAGGCGCGGAGAATGGCATTGCCGACCATCTGTCAAGAATGAGAATCGAAGAGAGCATACCTATAGATGACCCGTTACCAGAGGAAACGGTCTATGCAGTCAGTGCAGTACCTATATCGAGAGAGGAGACCACACCAAGAGCCACCACGGAGAGGAGAATTGCCTTTGGCGCAACTTGGTATCGTCACATAGCTAACTACCTCGCGGCCGACATAGAACCTCCGCACTTCTATGGATACAAGAAGAAGAAATTCCTCAAGGACATCAGATTTTACTTCTGGGACGAGCCATACCTCTACAAGAAGTGCCAAGACGGATTGTTTAGAAAATGCGTGCCGGAGGAAGAGATAGCCGGGATTCTGCATGGATGTCACGAATCAGCTTACGCAGGTCATTTTCCCACGTTCAAGACAGTCTCTAAGGTCTTGCAAGCGGGTTTTTGGTGGCCTACAATGTTTAAAGACGCTCAAGCATTCATCTCACGTTGTGATGCTTGCCAAAGAATGGGGAACATAAGCAAAAGGAATGAAATGCCGCAAAACTTTATCTTGGAAGTTGAGGTATTCGATGTTTGGGGAATTGATTTCATGGGACCCTTCCCCACATCCTTTGGAGATCAATACATACTAGTAGCAGTGGACTATGTCTCCAAATGGGTTGAAGCGCTAGCCGCTCCAACAAATGACTCAAGCGTGGTGATCAAAATGTTCAAATCGATCATATTCCCAAGATTTGGAGTTCCAAGAGTTGTGATAAGTGACGGAGGCTCACACTTCATCAATCGGATCTTTGCAAACCTTCTAAAGAAATATGGAGTGCGGCACAAGGTAGCGAGACCCTATCATCCACAAACTAGCGGCCAAGTGGAGATTTCAAACAGGGAATTGAAGAGCATCCTACAAAAGACAAGTGGGAAGAATAGAAAAGATTGGTCGGCCAAGCTAGACGACGCTCTTTGGGCATATAGGACTGCTTTCAAGACATCTCTCAGGACAACTCCATTTCATCTCGTCTATGGCAAAGTGTGCCATCTACCGGTGGAACTAGAGTACAAGGCAGTGATGTACTTGCATTTTACATAGTTTTAGCACATCTTTTATGCATCTTTTGCATAGTTTTAGCTTTCCATTTGCATCATATCTTGTTCCTTTTCTCTTCTTATGCATTCATGTTAGTTTTAGGTTGCATTTGCATACATATGCATGTTTGGTCCTTTGAAATAGGTCTTTTGGAGCATTCTGGAGCATATGGGACAAAGGAGCATGGAGGGACTTGGCACATGGAAGCAGCTCAACTGGATACGCAAAGGAAGAAGGGAGAAGCCATCTTGAAGACCAGCTCGACCGTCCACTCGACCAACCGGTCGAGTTCCTCAACTCGACCGGCCAAGCTTCAACTCGATCGAGCTGGGGAGTCAAAGTCAAACCCGAAAAATGTTGCTTCCCCCTTGACTTCCTTTGACCCTAAACCTAATCCTCTTTGTATTTAAAGGCTCTAGCCACGAAAAAACCACCAAGCTTTAGATTATTTTGTTTTAGTTTCTTTTAATTTATTGTCTTTTACTTTTTAGAGATCTAATCCCATCTTTGTGTTCTTGAAGCTCTTGCTTCTTGAATCCTAGATCCTGGATAATCTCTTTGTATTTGCACTTGCTTATTTCAATAAAAGTTGTTTAATTTCATCTCCTCTTTCTTATGATGTCTCTTTTATTGCATTTGCTTGTGTTTACATTCATGTGTAGTGAGTAGTTACCCATTAGGGTTTGAGATGGGATAGATTAGAGGTTTCATATGCTTAATCCTTCTAGCTTATGGTCTTAATCTAGATTCTCTCTCTTTTGGATAGATCTTAAGGCTACATGACCACTACCCCTGGCTTGTAAGTCCTTAGGCGACTCCCCACACGAAAGTGATGGCATTCGCTGGAAAAGATCCACTAAGAGCTCCAATATCTCTTGCTCTAGACAATAGAGGTCTAAGGGGTTGGATGGATTAGTTTGGGCAATGATCCTATAGCCTCCAAGGTTTGATTCTCACTGGCTAACCCCCTGTTTCTGAGATCATTCCTTGGTTGATAGCCTCCACCTTGGGAAAGGGTTGGCTAGGCATTGAGAAGCCCAATATCAAGAGAAGCCTTGATACAAGGAGTTTTAAGAGCTAGATTGATTAAGTGTAGATTCCTTTGATTGCAAAACCCTGTCTTGAACCCTAATTCTCTCTTTATCTTGTTAAAGTCGTCACCTTTAGCTTTGTTTGTCTCAACTCGTCCCTAAACTCGATCGAGCTGGTACTTTGCTCTGACTCGACTCGAGCTCTTGGTCGAGCTGTACTTCACTGCTTTGTTTACTTTTATTGCACTGCTTTTCTATAACTGCTTGCTTGACTTTCTGGTTGTTTCATATTCTCATAGAGTGACAAGTTTCCCATTTTGGATTGATAACCCTTTGTACTACATGACTATCATGGTTAAAGGGAATTGTTGACTGTGTTTGTGTTTGCATCTTACCACCTCATCATATACCACTGTTGCATTCCACCATCTCATTTCATATCTTTTCACATCCACACACAAATCCTATCATCAATTTGGCGCCGTTGCCGATTTGGGAATATTTTTGTTGCATTTGAGTTTCAAACACACTTGGACGATCAAGCTATACCACCCCTGTTCTATTGTACTGCTGGGTTTTTGTCTCTTTTTGCAGGTGTATGCGAACTCGATCGAGTCGGTCTACTGAAGACTTGGTCGAGCTAGACTTACAACGGGTAGAAAGAGGGTTCAGAGGTCACAGAGGGTACAAGAGGAACCTGAGGTGCTTGTTGCTGATACAATGGATGTACCAGAGGGGAATGGAAACCCTTTGGGCAATGGACTCGGTCGAGCTAGGCAAACTCGACCGATTGGTCAAGGAGATGCTCCAAACCGCCACCAACAGAGACAAGGGATTGTTCCACCACCAGTGCAGAACCACAACTTTGAGATCAAGCTGGGAATGATCAACCTTGTCCAGAACAAGATGTTCCATGGATTGCCAAGTGAAGACCCCATTGACCACCTTGATGAGTTTGATAGGCTTTGTGATTTGACAAAGATCAATGGTGTCTCTGAAGATGCCATCAAGCTGAGACTCTTTCCTATGTCTCTAGCTGACAAAGCTCACCAATGGGAGAAGAGCTTGCCCCATGGCACAATCACCACTTGGGATGAATGCAAGAAGGCCTTTCTTGCTAAGTTTTTCTCCACCGGTCGCACAGCCAAGCTTAGAGGAGAGATATCCAGCTTCATCCAGCGAAACAATGAGACATTCGCAGAGGCTTGGGAGAGGTTCAAAGGCTACACAAGTCAGTGCCCACACCATGGATTCAACAATGAATCACTACTCTCCACTCTTTATAGAGGATGCTTGCCTAGGTATAGGGAGATGCTAGACACAGCTAGCAATGGGAACTTCCTCAACCAGGATGTAGATGATGGCTGGCAACTTGTGGAGAACATGGCCATATCAACAGAATGCTATGGAGAGCAGTATGAAAGTACAGATGGAGCTCGACCGCGCACTCGATCGAGCTGGAGCTCAGATGAGAAAAGACATGCTTGCACTCAACTCGAAGTTGGACAAACTGATCCTAGCCCAATTCCCTGCCAAGCATGTCAACTATGTCTCAGAACAAACCTTAGTCAAGGACCAGGAAGGGGAGGAGACAACACAAGAAGTTTGCTACATTCAAAATAGACAAGGAAGCTATAGGAATCCTCAACAAGGGCGATACAACAATTATCAAGCCCCCTGGCCGCACCAACAACAAAGTGTTCCACAAGGCTTCAACACAAGGACTACTCATACCCAACCAACTCAAGATTGGGATATGAAGGAAATGCTCCAACAACTTTTACAAGGGCAAGCCAAAGGTTCTCTGGAAATGAACAACAAGCTGGTTGAGATACACTCTAAACTAGAGTCATTGACTTCAAGAGTCCAAATCATTGAGTCTTCAAGTGCATCATCCTCTTCACCACAAGAGTATGCCCAAGCAGTTACACTAAGAAGTGGAGCAATTCCCGAGTAGAGGTAGCCCACCCCAAATCGCTGTGGACATCGATGACGAGGAAGGGGAGGATTTAGTCGACTATGCTGATAACTCGACCCGAACTCGATCGAGCTGGAACAAAACCCTGAACCAGAACTCGATCGAGCTGAAGAAACTGAGACACTGCAAGACAAACCAGAGCTCGATCGAGCCAGAAGAGACAGACAAAGCAAACTCCAGCCAACCAGCTAAACCTGTTGCAAAGAAGAAAGACACTCCAGCAGGACCACCACCATACAAGCCCCCTCTGCCCTTTCCAGGAAGGTTCAAGAAACAACTGTTGGAAGCACACAAGGCCAAGTTTGATGAACTAATGAGACAGCTTGAGCTGAAGTTGCCCTTCATCGACGCCTTGATGCTCATTCCACCTTATCAGAAATTTCTGAAGGATGCTGTTCAGCAAAGAACCAGGGAAGCACAAGGGATGGTAGTGTTGACTCGCGAGTGCAGTGCAATCATTCAGCGGAAGGTCATCTCCGACAAAAAGGAAGATCCGGGGAGTTTCACTTTGCCCTGCATGTTGGGACCCCTATCTTTCAAAAACAGCCTCTGCGATCTAGGATCATCTGTCAGCCTCATGCCTTTGTCTGTAGCAAAGAGACTGGGATATCACAAGTACCAAGCCTGCGGAATCTCACTAGTCTTGGCAGATAGATCGATAAGGTTACCAACTGGGATGCTTGAAGACCTGCCTTTGAGGATAGGGAATGTGGAAATCCCCACAGACTTCATTGTGCTTGAGATGGATGAGGAACCAACAGATCCATTGATTCTAGGAAGGCCATTCCTAGCTACAGCAAGAGCAATGATAGATGTCTGTGAAGGAACAATTGAGTTAAACTTGGGAAAGGACCTGAAGATGAAGTTTGATATCAAGGATACAATGAGGAAACCAACTATAGAAGGTCAGCTCTTTTATGTTGAGGAAATGGATCAGTTGGCAGATGAGCTTCTAGAAGAGTTATCAACAGAGGATCCCTACAAGTTGCTTTGACCAAGGATTCTTCAGAAGGATATGTGAGCTCAGAAACTGATGAGTACAAGAAGCTCCTTGACACCTTCAGACCAGTTCCAAACATTCTGAGCATTGAGGATTGGACAGGCCAGTTTGCGAAGTCATGGCAGTGAGCTCGATCAAGAACTCGATCGAGTCGAGTTTCGAACAAACGAACTCGATCGAGCTGGGGCTGAATGCAAGGAGCAAGCTCAAGGAGATTGGTCTGAGCTCAAGGCGCCTAAAGTCGACCTCAAACCTTTGCCTGAGGGCCTCAGGTATGCATTTCTGGGTGAAAACTCAACTTACCCTGTCATTGTGAACTCTGATTTGGAACCTGAACAGTTGAGTGCTTTGCTTGTTGAATTGAGAAAGTACAGAAAGGCAATAGGTTACACTCTAGATGATATCAAGGGGATCTCCCCTGACCTATGCATCCATAGGATTCATCTAGAGGATGAAAGTAAGTCAAGCATTGAACCTCAAAGAATTGAACCCCAATCTAAAGGAAGTAGTGAAGAAAGAGATACTCAAGTTGCTTGATGCTGGGATAATCTATCCCATCAGTGATAGCACTTGGATATCTCCAGTTCATTGCGTCCCAAAGAAAGGGGGGATCACTGTCATTAAAAACGACAAAGAGGAGCTGATTCCCACTAGAACAATAGTGGGGCATCGCATGTGTATTGACTATAGGAAGCTAAATTCAGCATCTAGAAAGGATCATTTCCCTCTCCCTTTCATTGATCAGATGTTAGAAAGATTGGCAAACCACCCTTTTTATTGTTTTCTTGATGGCTACAGTGGTTTCTTCCAAATCCCGATCCACCCTAATGATCAGGAGAAGACCACTTTCACATGCCCTTATGGCACCTTTGCTTATCGAAGGATGCCATTTGGGCTGTGCAATGCTCCAGCTACTTTCCAGAGGTGCATGACCTCCATTTTTTCAGATCTGATAGAGGAGATGGTAGAAGTCTTCATGGACGATTTCTCAGTCTATGGAGCATCCTTCTCCTCATGTTTGTCTAACTTGTGCAGGGTGTTGCAGAGGTGTGAGGAGACCAATCTAGTACTCAACTGGGAGAAGTGCCACTTCATGGTTCGAGAAGGGATTGTGCTTGGACACAAGATTTCCGAGAAAGGGATCGAGCTCGATCGAGCTAAGGTGGATGTCATGTTGCAGCTCCCTGTTCCCAAGACTGTGAAGGACATAAGGAGTTTTCTGGGTCATGCAGGGTTCTACAGAAGATTCATCAAGGATTTCTCAAAGATAGCAAGACCCTTGACAAGGCTTCTGTGCAAGGAGACAGATTTTGAGTTTGATGAAGAATGCCACAAGTCTTGGACCTTGCTGAAGGATGCTCTGGTGTCTGCGCCAATAGTACAAGCTCCAAACTGGGATCACCCATTTGAGATTATGTGTGATGCATCTGACTATGCAGTAGGAGCAGTGCTTGGCCAAAAGATAGACAAGAAACTCAATGTCATCTACTATGCAAGCAAGACTATGGATGATGCTCAGTGCAAGTATGCAACCACAGAGAAGGACTCCTTGCCATAGTCTTTGCCTTTGAGAAGTTTCGAAGCTATATAGTTGGATCCAAGGTGATTGTGCACACTGACCATGCTGCCCTTAGACACATCTTCGCTAAGAAAGATACAAAGCCAAGACTTCTCAGATGGATCCTTTTGCTTCAAGAGTTTGACATAGAAGTTGTGGACAAAAAGGGAGTAGAAAATGGAGTTGCTGATCATCTCTCTAGGATGCGAGTTGAAGACATGATCCCCATCAATGATTCTATGCCTGAAGAACAGCTTATGGCAATCATGATCTTGAAGGAGAGTTTTGATGAGAAAGCCAGGCTGGAAGAAGTTAAGGCTCTGCGTGATGAGAATTTGCCATGGTATGCTGATATAGTGAACTTCATGGTGTCCGGAGAAGTCCCTAGTAGCTTTGATGCTTACAAGAGGAAGAAATTCTTCAAGGATGCTAGGCATTACTATTGGGATGAGCCCTACCTGTACAAGAGAGGACCAGACAGCATTTACAGGAGATGCATTGCTGAAGAGGATGTGCAAGGAGTTCTAGAGCATTGCCATGGGTCAGCTTATGGAGGTCACTTTGCTACATTCAAAACAGCAACTAAGGTTTTGCAATCTGGGTTTATGGTGGCCTACTTTGTTTAAGGATGCAGCAGACTACATTGCCAAGTGTGATCCGTGCCAAAGGAAAGGAGGGATCACCAAGAGGGACGAGATGCCACTAAACCCAATTCTACCTGTACAAGAGAGGACCAGACAGCATTTACAGGAGGTGCATTGCTGAAGAGGATGTGCAAGGAGTTCTAGAGCATTGCCATGGGTCAGTTTATGGAGGTCACTTTGCTACATTCAAAACAGCAACTAAGGTTTTGCAATCGGGTTTATGGTGGCCTACTTTGTTTAAGGATGCAGCAGACTACATTGCCAAGTGTGATCCGTGCCAAAGGAAAGGAGGGATCACCAAGACGGACGAGATGCCACTAAACCCAATTCTACCTGTACAAGAGAGGACCAGACAACATTTACAGGAGGTGCATTGCTGAAGAGGATGTGCAAGGAGTTCTAGAGCATTGCCATGGGTCAGTTTATGGAGGTCACTTTGCTACATTCAAAACAGCAACTAAGGTTTTGCAATCGGGTTTATGGTGGCCTACTTTGTTTAAGGATGCAGCAGACTACATTGCCAAGTGTGATCCGTGCCAAAGGAAAGGAGGGATCACCAAGACGGACGAGATGCCACTAAACCCAATTCTACCTGTACAAGAGAGGACCAGACAACATTTACAGGAGGTGCATTGCTGAAGAGGATGTGCAAGGAGTTCTAGAGCATTGCCATGGGTCAGTTTATGGAGGTCACTTTGCTACATTCAAAACAGCAACTAAGGTTTTGCAATCGGGTTTATGGTGGCCTACTTTGTTTAAGGATGCAGCAGACTACATTGCCAAGTGTGATCCGTGCCAAAGGAAAGGAGGGATCACCAAGACGGACGAGATGCCACTAAACCCAATTCTAGAGGTTGAGATTTTTGATGTATGGGGAATAGACTTCATGGGACCTTTCAAACCCTCTTCAAACGGGCACAACTACATTTTGGTTGCTGTAGACTATGTATCCAAATGGATTGAAGCCATTCCCTGCCCAACTTGTGACGCCAAGGTGGTTGTCAAGCTTTTCAGAACAATCATCTTTCCAAGGTTCGGCATCCCGAGGGTTGTTATTTCAGATGGAGGCTCCCATTTCATCAACAAGGTGTTTGAAAATTTGATGAGAAGCCACGGAGTAAAACACAAGGTCGCCACGCCTTATCACCCTCAAACCAGTGGGCAAGTTGAAGTCTCCAACAGACAGATCAAGGCCATATTGGAGAAGACTGTGAGCTTCACTAGGAAAGACTGGGCAGCAAGGCTTGATGAGGCACTTTGGGCTTACAGGACAGCCTACAAAACCCCCATTGGAAGGTCTCCTTTCAATTTGCTGTATGGGAAGGACTGCCACTTACCTGTGGAGGTCGAATATAAGGCTTTATGGGCAGTAAAGATGCTGAACTTTGATATAAAGGCAGCACAAGAAAGGAGGGTAATGAACTTGTTTGAGCTGGAAGAGATAAGAATGAATGCCTATGAGAACTCTAGGATTTACAAGATGAGAACCAAGGCAGCCCACGACAAACTGATTCGCCTTAAGGATTTCAAGGTTGGGGACAGTGTGCTCTTGTATAACTCCAAGCTAAGGTTGTTTCTCGGGAAGCTGAGGTCAAAGTGGGCGGGACCATTCAAGATTCACGAAGTTCTACCCTATGGGTCCCTCACTTTGACCAGACAGCATTTACAGAAGATGCATTGCTGAAGAGGATGTGCAAGGAGTTCTAGAGCATTGCCATGGGTCAGCTTACGGAGGTCACTTTGCTACATTCAAAACAGCAACTAAGGTTTTGCAATCTGGTTTATGGTGGCCTACTTTGTTTAAGGATGCAGCAGACTACATTGCCAAGTGTGATCCGTGCCAAAGGAAAGGAGGGATCACCAAGAGGGACGAGATGCCACTAAACCCAATTCTAGAGGTTGAGATCTTTGATGTATGGGGAATAGACTTCATGGGACCTTTCAAACCTTCTTCAAACGGGCACAACTACATTTTGGTTGCTGTAGACTATGTATCCAAATGGATTGAAGCCATTCCCTGCCCAACCTGTGACGCCAAGGTGGTTGTCAAGCTTTTCAGAACCATCATCTTTCCAAGGTTCGGCATCCCAAGGGTTGTTATTTCGGATGGAGGCTCCCATTTCATCAACAAGGTGTTTGAAAAGTTGATGAGAAGCCATGGAGTCAAACACAAGGTCGCCACACCTTATCACCCTCAAACCAGTGGGCAAGTTGAAGTCTCCAACAGACAGATCAAGGCCATATTGGAGAAGACTGTGAGCTTCACTAGGAAAGACTGGGCAGCAAGGCTTGATGAGGCACTTTGGGCTTATAGAACAGCCTACAAAACCCCCATTGGAAGGTCTCCTTTCAATTTGCTGTATGGGAAGGACTGCCACTTACCTGTGGAGGTCGAATATAAGGCTTTATGGGCAGTAAAGATGCTGAACTTTGATATAAAGGCAGCACAAGAAAGGAGGGTAATGAACTTGTTTGAGCTGGAGGAGATAAGAATGAATGCCTATGAGAACTCTAGGATTTACAAGATGAGAACCAAGGCAGCCCACGACAAACTGATTCGCCTTAAGGACTTCAAGGTTGGGGACAGTGTGCTCTTGTATAACTCCAAGCTAAGGTTGTTTCCCGGGAAGCTGAGGTCAAATGGGCGGGACCATTCAAGATTCACGAAGTTCTACCCTATGGGTCCCTCACTTTACTCAATCAAGAGGGGAAGGAATTCACAGTGAATGGACATAGATGCAAGCCATATCTAGGAATGACCCCCACAGAGGAGATCATCACTCCTCTAGAAGATCCAACCCCGGCCTAAAAGGGGTAAGGTCAAGCTAAGAGACCTAAAACAAGCTCACTTGGGAGGAATTCCCATGTCTATCTTATGTATTTATGCTTTATCCTTTTATTTTATGATTTTTCTTGGCTGAGTCTCACAGGAGCAGGTTTTAGGAAGAAGAGTGGCTAACTCGAGGCACAACTCGATCGAGTCAAGAGCAAGCTCGATCGAGTGAGCCGAACAGTGAGTGGAGTGCTCCTGATGGCCGTCTACCATCTCCAGACCACGACCTAGTCTCCCAGTTCTTTGGGGGACACTGAGGTATCCAAACACCAACCCTTGTATATACCATTTCATATTTTCTTGCATTTGTTCTTGTTTTTTCTTGGTTTTGCCCTCTTGAATCTTTCACTAAATTTTTCTCACACAAGGGACTGTGTGATTTAAGTTTGGGGGAGGGTTCAAGAGATGATTTAACCTTGTTTTCTTTGTTCTTAGTTTTTCATTTATCTTTTGCATAGAAAAACCAAAAAAATCATAAAATTTTCAAAAAATCCAAAAATATTTTCATCTTTTTGCATTCATATTTGTTAGACTTGTTTAGGATTGCATTTTTCACTTGCATTGTTGATTTGACTTTGAAAACTTGTCCATCTTTTGCGATTTCTTGAGTGCCCTGTTTTTAGATTCTTTTGTGCATTAGGGTGAGATTGATTGAGCAGCAAGAACCATGTTTATCTTGATCATATCACTGCATGCACATCTCATTCAACCATTGCTGTGATTTGATGCATTTCCCTATCTATTTGAACCATAACTTGATCTTTAATTACCAATGCTTGCATTTGATTTCAACTCATGGCTACCACATACATATCTGGACATTCTTTACCTATTTTCATATCCCTTTTGCTTGTCCAGATAGCTGATCTCCATCTTTGAGACAGTTACCACACCTTAAACCTAAGCCTTTTCATTTCAAACCCCATATTATCTCTTGTGCGAATGTGAGAACCTTTCTTGGCTTTGCTTAGCATAAGGTGTTGTGTTTAAACCGGCAGGGGCAGTAGTTCTAGTTGTCTAGTTCTCTTGGGATTGTTTTCAGGCTAAGTTTGGGGGTGCCAACTCGAGCTCGATCGAGTTGGGTGTAAAAACCAGAAAAGTGGTAAAAGTTGGGAAAAACCCAAAGGAAAAAGAGTTTAGTTAAGTCCAGGGAGTTGGCAGTGTTAAAAGGGTCTAGTAAAGGTTTGGGAAGTTAAAAAAGGAAAGTAAAAAGGGTTCTAAGTAGAATGAAAAGAAGGCAAAGCCTCAAGTGTCAAAAAGGAAAGAAAAGTTCCCTAAGTGTTTAGAAAATCCCAAACCGCTAGATGTTACCTCAAGAAGCCTCTCCCTAGGAAGTTCTTAAAAGAAAAGTGAGCAAAGCTCCTCAGTTTCAAAGGCGAAATGCCAAAAAGGGTAGTTAGGATTTTGTTCTAAAAAGCTCTAAGTGTTGAACTCGATCGAGTTAGGATTAGGCGGCTCGAGCTGCTGTTCTTGCATCATCTTTGGTTCTAACACTTAGCCTTCTGCCAAAGCAAAGCCACTTTCTTGAGAGATCCCTGTTACTAAACCACCATACAAAAGAGACCCTCTTTGTCTCTTAACCCATAAACCCTTGAAACCAAATGAGTTGATTGATCTTGCATGTTTTTGGTTCACTGTTTTTGCTTAATGAATGTTAAAGGGATTTGCTGATTTGAATGCATTGTTTGAGTGACTGTGAAGTGGGATTGATGTTGATAAGCATGGTTAAATCTTAATGAATATCTCTCACCTTGTTGCATTCTAGAATCTCTAAGTTGGACATTTAGCAAATCGCTTTTGAGGACATGTTTTTAAGTGTTGAATCAGCTTGTTTTCAAACCTCATCTCTTTCTTGTTCTATTTGTTTGCTTGAGGGCAAGCAAAGTTCAAGTTTGGGGGTGTTGATGTACTTGCATTTTACATAGTTTTAGCACATCTTTTATGCATCTTTTGCATAGTTTTAGCTTCCATTTGCATCATATCTTGTTCCTTTTCTCTTCTTATGCATTCATGTTAGTTTTAGGTTGCATTTGCATACATATGCATGTTTGGTCCTTTGAAATAGGTCTTTTGGAGCATTCTGGAGCATATGGGACATGAGGAGCATGGAGGGACTTGGCACATGGACGCAGCTCAACTGGATACGCAAAGGAAGAAGGGAGAAGCCATCTTGAAGACCAGCTCGACCGTCTACTCGACCGGCCAAGCTTCAACTCGATCGAGCTGAGAAGTCAACAGTCAACTCCACTTCGTCTAACTGCGTACCGCTTCTAAGGGTGATGGCCGCTATATGTTCCTTCTTGGGGTTAGCCTCAGTTCGACCCGGGAGGACTCCAAGCGGTTTCTTGATTGTACTGGCTATGTTTGCTATTTGAAGATCAAGCTCCTTGATGTGCGACTCCAGCGACCCAAATTTATTGTTCAAGTCGTGATACACATAGTGTATCTTCTCGTTGATCTCCTTGTTCGCTCTTCTCTGTTCACCAATGAAATCATACATCAAGGCTTTGAGCTCTCCTCCATGCTCCTTAGCGCCAAGTCGGGTTTCAGCCGGATGTTGTATCTCTTGCTTGCTTATGTAGAGTACCTCCCTCTCATCGACCTTGGTCCGTTGCATATTGTTCTCACGGGGGCTCAGGCGATGCTCCGGTTCTCTCTCCAAAAGTTTAGCGATCATGGACTTCAGCTCCTCAAACTCAACTAGTCCCGGTCTCGCGTTGATTGCCTTGATCGTTTCTTCATAGCTCGGTTGATTCTTGCTGTCACTGACCGCTAAGTTATCAATCAACGTTTTGGCTTCCTCTATGGACTTACTCATGAAGTTCCCGTTGCTAGCTATATCAAGATACAGCTTGTGCTCGCGCCTTATTCCCTCATAAAACGTGTTCCACAAGTTTACTTCCGAGAAGCCATGTTGTGGACAATCTCTTATGTATTCCTTGAAGCGCTCCAATCCCTCATGATACGGCTCTATTGGCCCTTGCTGAAAGCCAACGATCTTGCTCCTCATCAAACTAGTCCGCTGCTTTGTATAAAACTGACCAAGAAAAGCTTTCTTGAACTCCATCCATGTAGTGATTGAGCGAGACGGGAGAGACTTGAGCCACTTGAGTGCTTTTCCCGCCAAGGTAAAGGTAAAGAGCCGGCATCTCAAGTAGTCGCCAGGAACTCCATTTGCACTAGTTGTGCTGCACAATTCCTCAAAGGAATCGACATGATCCAACGGATCTTCTTCAATAAGCCCGTGGTATTGACTTTGTTTTACCAAAGCGATAACTCGCGGCTTGATTTCAAACTGGTGGCCCTCGTAAGTCCGGATAGGGCTACGGCTTTGGAGAAGCTCTGGTCTAGAGTCACTGTCTCCAACGGTCTCTTGGTTCTCCCCTCCTTGGTGATCGCCTAAGTCTCCTCGGTGTAGCCCATCGGCTCGGTTAAGCTCCGGTCCAAGGCCTTCTCGTGGTATGCGGTCTTGGACCTCGTCCAAAGGCGGCTCATCAAGATGGTTCCTCCAAGGATTTGGTTGCTGGTCACGTACTTCTCCAGCCATGGCACGCTCAAGTTGTGCCTGTCAAAAAGAACAAAACAATTAAAGAGTAAAATGCGCTTTAGTCTAGATTCTCGTCCGATCTTGTAGACAAGAAGGTCCCCGGCAACGGCGCCAAAAACTTGATGCAAGCTGGGTTTGTCTTCAAGTTTTACCCAACTTAAGTACCTGCAAGTGCACAGCAACGAGGTAAGTATAGTATGGGATCGAATCCACAAGGACCTATCGATTGTGCTACAAGAGTAAGAGTTGAAACAAGCTAAAGCAAAATATGGTTTGAGAGTGTTTTGACAATAATGAATAGATGGAAATGGATGAGATCAATAAGGAGAAACACTAGACAATGGTGGATCGCCGAGATGCAACAAACCTAAACAAAGAAATCAAGTGAAAGAGGTTTATTATAGACCATTCTCGAACTTAAATCACTAAGATATAGTTTTTCCACTTTCGTGGCTCCAACTACTATGTTTAAACAACCTAATAGACTCAGCTTTCGTTGGTTATTAAAAGTTGTAAACATGCATTAAAGATGTTCAAGATTTAATTGTTCACAATACCCACAACTCAACTTTCGTTGGCCGTGAACTATCGCTCACCAAATACTAGTTCCGACAATATAACAAGCTTTTGGAGAGTATATTAACCCAAGATCCGATGCTAGATGATCAGAAAAGCAAACGGCATTATGCTCAAGTAAAGGTGAAGAACTCAAAGGTTATTCTCAATTCACAAGACTCTCATTTATAGGTTTATGCACTCATTGATCCACCACGGCCTAGTAAGGGATTTACTCGGCCATGGTGCAAGCAAACAAACAAGATTTGAATGAAAGCATCATGCGAATATTAAAGAGAAAAGGGATGGGAGAAGCTTCTCTATTGATGAAAAGGTTGAATCCTTCCTCTTAACTCCAAATCCGTAAAATAAAATAACAAGAATAAAGATGCAACGATTTGTGAGCGTTCGTGTATGCGGCTTAGATCCGGAGAGGCTTCTCTTCCTTCTTCCTGGGGTTACTCCTCTTCTTTTCTGACGGCGCACACCTTAACACTCTCTAGACTCTGATGTACTTGCATTTTACATAGTTTTAGCACATCTTTTATGCATCTTTTGCATAGTTTTAGCTTTCATTTGCATCATATCTTGTTCCTTTTCTCTTCTTATGCATTCATGTTAGTTTTAGGTTGCATTTGCATACATATGCATGTTTGGTCCTTTGAAATAGGTCTTTTGGAGCATTCTGGAGCATATGGACATGAGGAGCATGGAGGGACTTGGCACATGGACGCAGCTCAACTGGATACGCAAAGGAAGAAGGGAGAAGCCATCTTGAAGACCAGCTCGACCGTCTACTCGACCAACCGGTCGAGTTCCTCAACTCGACCGGCCAAGCTTCAACTCGATCGAGCTGAGAAGTCAACAGTCAAACCCGAAAAATGTTGCTTCCCCCTTGACTTTCCTTTGACCCTAAACCTAAAACCTCTTGTATTTAAAGGCTCTAAGCCACGAAAAAACCACCAAGCTTTAGATTATTTTGTTTTAGTTTCTTTAATTTATTGTCTTTTACTTTTTAGAGATCTAATCCCATCTTTGTGTTCTTGAAGCTCTTGCTTCTTGAATCCTAGATCCTGGATAATCTCTTTGTATTTGCACTTGCTTATTTCAATAAAAGTTGTTTATTTCATCTCCTCTTTCTTATGATGTCTCTTTTATTGCATTTGCTTGTGTTTACATTCATGTGTAGTGAGTAGTTACCCATTGGGGTTTGAGATGGGATAGATTAGAGGTTTCATATGCTTAATCCTTCTAGCTTATGGTCTTAATCTAGATTCTCTCTCTTTTGGATAGATCTTAAGGCTACATGACCACTACCCCTGGCTTGTAAGTCCTTAGGCGACTCCCCACACGAAAGTGATGGCATTCGCTGGAAAAGATCCACTAAGAGCTCAAGTAAAGGTGAAGAACTCAAAGGTTATTCTCAATTCACAAGACCTCATTTATAGGTTTATGCACTCATTGATCCACCACGGCCTAGTAAGGGATTTACTCGGCCATGGTGCAAGCAAACAAACAAGATTTGAATGAAAGCACATGCGAATATTAAAGAGAAAAGGGATGAGAAAGCTTCTCTATTGATCAAAAGGTTGAATCCTTCCTCTTAACTCCAAATCCGTAAAATAAAATAACAAGAAACAGATGCAACGATTTGTGAGCGTTCGTGTATGCGGCTTAGATCCGGAGAGGCTTCTCTTCCTTCTTCCTGGGGTTACTCCTCTTCTTTTCTGACGGCGCACACCTTAACACTCTAGACTCTCGCGCTCAGCGGCTAAAAACATGTATATATGGGCGAAGTCGCGTAGGGTTTTCTTCATGCGGAAAAGGAAAGTTTCCATGCGCCGAGCCTTCTTCTCCACGTCGTGTATGGGCCGACATTGTACCAAGGAAAGCTCCAAACATTAGCCAGGCCTCTTCTCTATTCGATCAAGGCCTTTGGCGCTGCTGCTCGGGCCATTAGACACTCCAAATCCTCCATGGGCTTCGTTTCTCGCTTACCGGACATGTCTCGGTAGAAAATAAGTTCCGGCCTCATAGTTGATCCAAATGGCTTCATTCCACTTCGACGTGATGCATGACTCAAGTATCTATCTTTCCATATCAAGATCGTAACTTTTGGACGTCGGGAACTCCTCCGCGCGCGGCCAAACTTCCGAAGCTTCGTTCTGCGCGCTAGCGAGAACTAACACTTGGAGATAAAATGATCTTCTTGACTTGGAAACTTGCATGGATCTTGATTTAGGGCTCTTTTACTCCTTTTTGCATCCTTTTTGATTTTCACCTACAAAGACTTCAAATCCCACAAATACAAGAAAACTACCTCTAAAGGCAAAGAATCTTGCAAAAACCGTTTGAAAACATAGTAATATATAGTAAAATCATGTAAAATATGGTGATATCAACTCCCCCAGACTTAGCCTTTTGCTTGTCCCCAAGCAAACTAAGCAGGAAAAGAGGTTTGAAAACGTGAGAACTCTCAAATCTTTTGGAAATCCAAATTGACTTATGCTTTAGTAATCCACATGAAACAGCATTGGCAAGTTTTGAATTAAGAACAAAGTACATACCATGAGTTTTGCGATTTTCCCAAAGCGGTCCACCTCTCCTTGGACAATCCAATTCGCCACCCTTGACTCCTTTCATTTCTAAAGGTGTGGTCTCAACTAGGGAGTATCGATCAGCCGGCTTTAGACTCTTACTCATCCCCTTGTTTGGCACTTGTCTTTTACTCCATGTTTCTCCTCTCTCTCTTCTCACTTCTTTGAGTTGATTCATCCCTTTTTTAGGGTAGCGAAGTATTTTTTTATTCAACTCCTTCTCTTTATTATAGAGGTTTTGCTTGGATCTTCCACAGACGCGAGTATTGATGGTGTTTGCCACCGAATCCCCGGTTGCTTGGATTCATAGGCCTTCCATAGACGCGAGTATTGATGGTGTTTGCCACCGAATCCCCGGTTACTTGGACCTTACGCTTTTTCTTTAAATTTGAAGGGGAGAGAGAGGGAAGCACGAACTCACTAAGACTTTTTCATTTGATGGAGAGGATGAGGAATCATGCCATTTGTATGCCAAGCCCCTAGCTGAGAAGATTAAGTTCATTAAGGGCGGAGTCAAAGATGGATCCTTCTCAAGTCTTTAGAGATGTAGGCGTTTTTGGTAGATCGATCAACTCATAGTGCACCTGTGGTAAGATGTATTGCCAAGAACTGCTCAATGGTCACTTAAACATTAGTACAACATGGTTAGATCCAAGATAAGGTCATGATTCTCGACAAAAATTTTGACTCAATAAAAACGACTCGATAAAAGGGAAAAAATGCAAATGAAAACGCCAAAATGAACAAACATTGTTAGTAATCCCCCCAGACTTAACTTGCACCGTCCCGGTGAAAGCAAATCGGATTAAGAGAGGCATAACATGAAGTTCAAATGAAAAATTGAAAAGAAAAAGGTTTAGGATGATGTTACCAAATTGTCGACCAATTTATAATGAAGATCAGTTCCGGTTTGGGTCATTCTACACTTCTTTAGGCAATATTGGTCGGTGAGTTTTTAATTTCAGGCCTTGGTTTCCGCCGGTTTGTGTTTTGGCCGAGATTGGTATATTCGGTCGGCCAAAATGTGGTGCTGTGAACTACAGAACAAACCGTCAAAATTTCATGACCTATATTGAAATTTCATCGACCAACCTGGTATTTTATGCCTCTGGTGAAGTTTGGGAGCATTTACGAGCGGATTGAGACTTCCTTCACAAAATGGTCAAGTCGGCTCCGGGAAGGAGTTTCCTTGGCCATGTGAAGTTTGGCTCGTTCCTTTTCGTTTCTTCCTGCATAAAAGTGTTAGTTAAGCTCAAAGAAGAGTTTTCCAACCGGTTGGCGCGCCTATGCCGTGATTTGGTTTGTCGGCCATATTGCTTGCGCGCCATCGGCCAGAATGAGCTCCGTCGTCTATCTCATGATCCGTGATGATTTCTCCGTCCTATCTTTTGGATTTGCCGACCAATGTGATTTTATGGTCGCCTGTGAAGTTTGGTGGACTTTGGTCACGCCGTTTAGGAGTTGGCCGTAATTTGGTCTCCTTGTGCGCGGTATGGCCGAGAGAAATGTCCGGATTGAATTTCTTCAAATCCACTCGGGCCAATTGAGATTTTCTTCGACCGAATTGTTTTAATAACCCTCCTGTGTCATTCCCAAGTGGTGGCCGCCTTGTTTCGTGTGATGGCCTTGTATCTCCTTTTAACCTCCCTTTGGCCGCCATATGCATGTTGGTTTTGAGGTTGGTTATAGGTTTGCTTATTTCTCCTTCCTGTCAAATGGTTAACTCCTTGCAAAACACTTGAAATCATGATTAGATGGTTTCTTCAGATTGTGATCCTCAAGTGACCAACTTGAAGTTCACAATCCAAGAGATTAAAGCACAAACTATAAATTCTTATTTGGTCTTGGTCAATGATCCAAATTTCAAACTATAGTTCAATCTCTTGTAATTTCAGTGAGCGAAATGAGTTTTGACAAGTGATTATGTATTCTTTCAATCATCAAAATAAATCAAGTTAAACCATGAAATATTTGGTTTAAGTGCAATGGTTTAAACGATTCAAGTGAAGATCAAGAGTGATTATGAAATGAATACTAGATGAGATTTACTTACCTTTTGAAGAGAAACGCCTTGTACAAGGGTGGGCTCATTGGGTGGGACACTTTCCATTGTTTGGTCTCCTTTGGGTCTTCATCCTAAGAAAATATTTTTGTATTTTTGTTTGATTTTTGAAAAACTCCTGCAAAATAGAAATAATAGTTAAAAACCATATGGGTTGCCTCCCATAAAGCGCTTTTGTTTTAAGTCATTTAGCTTGACTCCTTCTCTTTCTTATTCTTGTGGTGCATCGGCCAAGGGTATGATTTCCTCTACTCCCTTTTCCGAGTTGGCTAGGTATGGTTTTAGCCTCTGACCGTATACGGTGAAGTCTCCTCCACTAGGGTCCCAAAGAACCACTGCTCCATATGGCTTGACTTCTTTTATCTTGAACGGGCCAGACCATCTTCAGCGTAGTTTGCCGGGAAAAAGCTTGAGTCTCGAATTGAAAAGCAGGACCTGGTCATTCGCGGCAAAGGACTTGGGCACTATGTTTCTATCATGGAGCGCTTTGGTCTTTTCCTTGTAGATCTGGCTGTTCTCGTAAGCCAGGTGTCGGATCTCTTCAAGCTCGTTCAATTGGATCAGGCGCCTCTCTGCTGCGGTTTTAAGATTGAAATTAAGCTCCTTGACCGCCCAAGCTGCCTGATGATAGGATTTGTGTGTGGATGTGAAAAGATATGAAATGAGATGGTGGAATGCAATCAGTGGTATATGATGAGGTGGTAAGATGCAAACACAAACACAGTCAACAATTCCCTTTAACCATGATAGTTGATGTAGTACAAAGGGTTATCAATCCAAAATGGGAAACTTGTCACTCTTGAGAATATGAAACAACCGAAAGTCAAGCAAGCAGTTATAGATTTGAAGTAACACTAACAACCTAAAAAAATGAAAAGCAGTGCAATAAAAGTAAACAAAGCAGTGAAGTACAGCTCGACCAAGACTCGAGTCGAGTCAGAGCAAAGTACCAGCTCGATCGAGTTTAGGGACGAGTTGAGACAAACAAAGCTAAAGGTGACGACTTTAACAAGATAAAGAGAGAATTAGGGTTCAAGACAGGGTTTTGCAATCAAAGGAATCTACACTTAATCAATCTAGCTCTTAAAACTCCTTGTATCAAGGCTTCTCTTGATATTGGGCTTCTCAATGCCTAGCCAACCCTTTCCCAAGGTGAGGCTATCAACCAAGGAATGATCTCAGAAACAGGGGGTTAGCCAGTGAGAATCAAACCTTGGAGGCTATAGGATCATTGCCCAAACTAATCCATCCAACCCCTTAGACCTCTATTGTCTAGAGCAAGAGATATTGGAGCTCTTAGTGGATCTTTTCCAGCGAATGCCATCACTTTCGTGTGGGGAGTCGCCTAAGGACTTACAAGCCAGGGGTAGTGGTCATGTAGCCTTAAGATCTATCCAAAAGAGAGAGAATCTAGATTAAGACCATAAGCTAGAAGGATTAAGCATATGAAACCTCTAATCTATCCCATCTCAAACCCTAATGGGTAACTACTCACTACACATGAATGTAAACACAAGCAAATGCAATAAAAGAGACATCATAAGAAAGAGGAGATGAAATTAAACAACTTTTATTGAAATAAGCAAGTGCAAATACAAAGAGATTATCCAGGATCTAAGGATTCAAGAAGCAAGAGCTTCAAGAACACAAAGATGGGATTAGATCTCTAAAAAGTAAAAGACAATAAATTAAAAGAAACTAAAACAAAAGTAATCTAAAGCTTGGTGGTTTTTTCGTGGCTTAGAGCCTTTAAATACAAAGAGGATTAGGTTTAGGGTCAAAGGAAAGTCAAGGGGGAAGCAACATTTTTCGGGTTTGACTTTGACTTCTCAGCTCGATCGAGTTGAAGCTTGGCCGGTCGAGTTGAGGAACTCGACCGGTTGGTCGAGTGGACGGTCGAGCTGGTCTTCAAGATGGCTTCTCCCTTCTTCCTTTGCGTATCCAGTTGAGCTGCTTCCATGTGCCAAGTCCCTCCATGCTCCTTGTCCCATATGCTCCAGAATGCTCCAAAAGACCTATTTCAAAGGACCAAACATGCATATGTATGCAAATGCAACCTAAAACTAACATGAATGCATAAGAAGAGAAAAGGAACAAGATATGATGCAAATGGAAGCTAAAACTATGCAAAAGATGCATAAAAGATGTGCTAAAACTATGTAAAATGCAAGTACATCAACACCCCCAAACTTGAACTTTGCTTGCCCTCAAGCAAACAAATAGAACAAGAAAGAGATGAGGTTTGAAAAAAGCTGATTCAACACTTAAAAACATGTCCTCAAAAGCGATTTGCTAAATGTCCAACTTAGAGATTCTAGAATGCAACAAGGTGAGAGATATTCATTAAGATTTAACCATGCTTATCAACATCAATCCCACTTCACAGTCACTCAAACAATGCATTCAAATCAGCAAATCCCTTTAACATTCATTAAGCAAAAACAGTGAACCAAAAACATGCAAGATCAATCAACTCATTTGGTTTCAAGGGTTTATGGGTTAAGAGACAAAGAGGGTCTCTTTTGTATGGTGGTTTAGTAACAGGGATCTCTCAAGAAAGTGGCTTTGCTTTGGCAGAAGGCTAAGTGTTAGAACCAAAGATGATGCAAGAACAGCAGCTCGAGCCGCCTAATCCTAACTCGATCGAGTTCAACACTTAGAGCTTTTTAGAACAAAATCCTAACTACCCTTTTTGGCATTTCGCCTTTGAAACTGAGGAGCTTTGCTCACTTTTCTTTTAAGAACTTCCTAGGGAGAGGCTTCTTGAGGTAACATCTAGCGGTTTGGGATTTTCTAAACACTTAGGGAACTTTTCTTTCCTTTTTGACACTTGAGGCTTTGCCTTCTTTTCATTCTACTTAGAACCCTTTTTACTTCCTTTTTTAACTTCCCAAACCTTTACTAGACCCTTTTTAACACTGCCAACTCCCTGGACTTAACTAAACTCTTTTTCCTTTGGTTTTTCCCAACTTTTACCACTTTTCTGGTTTTTACACCCAACTCGATCGAGCTCGAGTTGGCACCCCCAAACTTAGCCTGAAAACAATCCCAAGAGAACTAGACAACTAGAACTACTGCCCCTGCCGGTTTAAACACAACACCTTATGCTAAGCAAAGCCAAGAAAGGTTCTCACATTCGCACAAGAGATAAAATGGGGTTTGAAATGAAAAGGCTTAGGTTTAAGGTGTGGTAACTGTCTCAAAGATAGAGATCAGCTATCTGGACAAGCAAAGGGATATGAAAATGGTAAAGAATGTCCAGATATGTATGTGGTAGCCATGAGTTGAAATCAAATGCAAGCATTGGTAATTAAAGATCAAGTTATGGTTCAAATAGATAGGGAAATGCATCAAATCACAGCAATGGTTGAATGAGATGTGCATGCAGTGATATGATCAAGATAAACATGGTTCTTGCTGCTCAATCAATCTCACCCTAATGCACAAAAGAATCTAAAAACAGGGCACTCAAGAAATCGCAAAAGATGGACAAGTTTTCAAAGTCAAATCAACAATGCAAGTGAAAAATGCAATCCTAAACAAGTCTAACAAATATGAATGCAAAAAGATGAAAATATTTTTGGATTTTTTGAAAATTTTATGATTTTTTTGGTTTTTCTATGCAAAAGATAAATGAAAAACTAAGAACAAAGAAAACAAGGTTAAATCATCTCTTGAACCCTCCCCCAAACTTAAATCACACAGTCCCTTGTGTGAGAAAAATTTAGTGAAAGATTCAAGAGGGCAAAACCAAGAAAAACAAGAACAAATGCAAGAAAATATGAAATGGTATATACAAGGGTTGGTGTTTGGATACCTCAGTGCCCCCCAAAGAACTGGGAGGACTAGGTCGTGGTCTGGAGATGGGTAGACGGCCATCAGGAGCACTCCACTCGACTGGGTTCGGCTCACTCGATCGAGCTTGCTCTTGACTCGATCGAGTTGTCCTCGAGTTAGCCACTCGTCCTTCCTAAAACCTGCTCCTGTGAGACTAGCCAAGAAAATCATAAAAATAAAAGGATAAAGTATAAATGCATAAGATAGACATGGGAATTCCTCCCAAGTGAGCTTGTTTTAGGTCTCTTAGCTTGACCTTACCCCTTTTAGGCCGGGGTTGGATCTTCTAGAGGAGTGATGATCTCCTCTGTGGGGGTCATTCCTAGATATGGCTTGCATCTATGTCCATTCACTGTGAATTCCTTCCCCTCTTGATTGAGCAAAGTGAGGGACCCATAGGGTAGAACTTCGTGAATCTTGAATGGTCCCGCCCACTTTGACCTCAGCTTCCCGGGAAACAACCTTAGCTTGGAGTTATACAAGAGCACACTGTCCCCAACCTTGAAGTCCTTAAGGCGAATCAGTTTGTCGTGGGCTGCCTTGGTTCTCATCTTGTAAATCCTAGAGTTCTCATAGGCATTCATTCTATTCCTCCAGCTCAAACAAGTTCATTACCCTCCTTTCTTGTGCTGCCTTTATATCAAAGTTCAGCATCTTTACTGCCCATAAAGCCTTATATTCGACCTCCACAGGTAAGTGGCAGTCCTTCCCATACAGCAAATTGAAAGGAGACCTTCCAATGGGGGTTTTGTAAGCTGTCCTATAAGCCCAAAGTGCCTCATCAAGCCTTGCTGCCCAGTCTTTCCTAGTGAAGCTCACAGTCTTCTCCAATATGGCCTTGATCTGTCTGTTGGAGACTTCAACTTGCCCACTGGTTTGAGGGTGATAAGGCGTGGCGACCTTGTGCTTGACTCCATGGCTTCTCATCAACTTTTCAAACACCTTGTTGATGAAATGGGAGCCTCCATCCGAAATAACAACCCTTGGGATGCCGAACCTTGGAAAGATGATGGTTCTGAAAAGCTTGATAACCACCTTGGCATCACAGGTTGGGCAGGGGAATGGCTTCAATCCATTTGGATACATAGTCTACAGCAACCAAAATGTAGTTGTGCCCGTTTGAAGAAGGTTTGAAAGGTCCCATGAAGTCTATTCCCCATACATCAAAGATCTCAACTTCTAGAATTGGGTTTAGTGGCATTCATCCTCTTGGTGATCCCTCCTTTCCTTTGGCACGGATCACACTTGGCAATGTAGTCTGCTGCATCCTTAAACAAAGTAGGCCACCATAAACCCAGATTGCAAACCTTAGTTGCTGTTTTGAATGTAGCAAAGTGACCTCCATAAGCTGACCCATGGCAATGCTCTAGAACTCCTTGCACATCCTCTTCAGCAATGCATCTCCTGTAAATGCTGTCTGGTCCTCTCTTGTACAGGTAGAATTGGGTTTAGTGGCATCTCGTCCGTCTTGGTGATCCCTCCTTTCCTTTGGCACGGATCACACTTGGCAATGTAGTCTGCTGCATCCTTAAACAAAGTAGGCCACCATAAACCCGATTGCAAAACCTTAGTTGCTGTTTTGAATGTAGCAAAGTGACCTCCATAAACTGACCCATGGCAATGCTCTAGAACTCCTTGCACATCCTCTTCAGCAATGCACCTCCTGTAAATGCTGTCTGGTCCTCTCTTGTACAGGTAGAATTGGGTTTAGTGGCATCTCGTCCTCTTGGTGATCCCTCCTTTCCTTTGGCACGGATCACACTTGGCAATGTAGTCTGCTGCATCCTTAAACAAAGTAGGCCACCATAAACCCGATTGCAAAACCTTAGTTGCTGTTTTGAATGTAGCAAAGTGACCTCCATAAACTGACCCATGGCAATGCTCTAGAACTCCTTGCACATCCTCTTCAGCAATGCACCTCCTGTAAATGCTGTCTGGTCCTCTCTTGTACAGTAGGGCTCATCCCAATAGTAATGCCTAGCATCCTTGAAGAATTTCTTTCTTTTGTAAGCATCAAAGCTACTAGGGACTTCTCCGGACACCATGAAGTTCACTATATCAGCATACCATGGCAAATTCTCATCACGCAGAGCCTTAACTTCTTCCAGCCTGCTTTCTCATCAAAACTCTCCTTCAAGATCATGATTGCCATAAGCTGTTCTTCAGGCATAGAATCATTGATGGGGATCATGTCTTCAACTCGCATCCTAGAGAGATGATCAGCAACTCCATTTTCTACTCCCTTTTTGTCCACAACTTCTATCAAACTCTTGAAGCAAAAGGATCCATCTGAGAAGTCTTGGCTTTGTATCTTTCTTAGCGAAGATGTGCCTAAGGGCAGCATGGTCAGTGTGCACAATCACCTTGGATCCAACTATATAGCTTCGAAACTTCTCAAAGGCAAAGACTATGGCAAGGAGCTCCTTCTCTGTGGTTGCATACTTGCATTGAGCATCATCCATAGTCTTGCTTGCATAGTAGATGACATTGAGTTTCTTGTCTATCTTTTGGCCAAGCACTGCTCCTACTGCATAGTCAGATGCATCACACATAATCTCAAATGGGTGATCCCAGTTTGGAGCTTGTACTATTGGCGCAGATACCAGAGCATCCTTCAGCAAGGTCCAAGACTTGTGGCATTCTTCATCAAACTCAAAATCTGTCTCCTTGCATAGAAGCCTTGTCAAGGGTCTTGCTATCTTTGAGAAATCCTTGATGAATCTTCTGTAGAACCCTGCATGACCCAGAAAACTCCTTATGTCCTTCACAGTCTTGGGAACAGGGAGCTGCAACATGACATCCACCTTAGCTCGATCGAGCTCGATCCCTTTCTCGGAAATCTTGTGTCCAAGCACAATCCCTTCTCGAACCATGAAGTGGCACTTCTCCCAGTTGAGTACTAGATTGGTCTCCTCACACCTCTGCAACACCCTGCACAAGTTAGACAAACATGAGGAGAAGGATGCTCCATAGACTGAGAAATCGTCCATGAAGACTTCTACCATCTCCTCTATCAGATCTGAAAAAATGGAGGTCATGCACCTCTGGAAAGTAGCTGGGGCATTGCACAGCCCAAATGGCATCCTTCGATAAGCAAAGGTGCCATAAGGGCATGTGAAAGTGGTCTTCTCCTGATCATTAGGGTGGATCGGGATTTGGAAGAAACCACTGTACCATCAAGAAAACAATAAAAAGGGTGGTTTGCCAATCTTTCTAACATCTGATCAATGAAAGGGAGAGGGAAATGATCCTTTCTAGATGCTGAATTTAACTTCCTATAGTCAATACACATGCGATGCCCCACTATTGTTCTAGTGGGAATCAGCTCCTCTTTGTCGTTTTTAATGACAGTGATCCCCCCTTTCTTTGGGACGCAATGAACTGGAGATATCCAAGTGCTATCACTGATGGGATAGATTATCCCAGCATCAAGCAACTTGAGTATCTCTTTCTTCACTACTTCCTTTAGATTGGGGTTCAATCTCTTTGAGGTTCAATGCTTGACTTACTTTCATCCTCTAGATGAATCCTATGGATGCATAGGTCAGGGGAGATCCCCTTGATATCATCTAGAGTGTAACCTATTGCCTTTCTGTACTTTCTCAATTCAACAAGCAAAGCACTCAACTGTTCAGGGTTCAATGACAAATCAGAGTTCACAATGACAGGGTAAGTTGAGTTTTCACCCAGAAATGCATACCTGAGGCCCTCAGGCAAAGGTTTGAGGTCGACTTTAGGCGCCTTGAGCTCAGACCAATCTCCTTGAGCTTGCTCCTTGCATTCAGCCCCCAGCTCGATCGAGTTCGTTTGTTCGAAACTCGACTCGATCGAGTTCTTGATCGAGCTCACTGCCATGACTTCGCAAACTGGCCTGTCCAACCCCTCAATGCTCAGAATGTTTGGAACTGGTCTGAAGGTGTCAAGGAGCTTCTTGTACTCATCAGTTTCTGAGCTCACATATCCTTCTGAAGAATCCTTGGTCAAAGCAAGATGCATTGAAATAGACGACGGAGCTCAATACGGCCGACAAACCCAAATCACGGCATAGGCGCGCCAACCGGTTGGAAAACTCTTCCTTGAGCTTAACTAACACTTTTATGCAGGAAGAAACGAAAAGGAACGAGCCAAACTTCACATGGCCAAGGAAACTCCTTCCCGGAGCCGACTTGACCATTTTGTGAAGGAAGTCTCAATCCGCTCGTAAAATGCTCCCAAACTTCACCAGAGGCCATAAAATACCAGGTTGGTCGATGAAATTTCAATATAGGTCATGAAATTTTGACGGTTTGTTCTGTAGTTCACAGCACCACATTTTGGCCGACCGAATATACCAATCTCGGCCAAAACACAAACCGGCGGAAACCAAGGCCTGAAATTAAAAACTCACCGACCAATATTGCCTAAAGAAGTGTAGAATGACCCAAACCGGAACTGATCTTCATTATAAATTGGTCGACATTTGGTAACATCATCCTAAACCTTTTTCTTTTCAATTTTTCATTTGAACTTCATGTTATACCTCTCTTAATCCGATTTGCTTTCACCGGGACGGTGCAAGTTAAGTCTGGGGGGATTACTAACAATGTTTGTTCATTTTGGCGTTTTCATTTGCATTTTTTCCCTTTTATCGAGTCGTTTTTATTGAGTCAAAATTTTTGTCGAGAATCATGACCTTATCTTGGATCTAACCATGTTGTACTAATGTTTAAGTGACCATTGAGCAGTTCTTGGCAATACATCTTACCACAGGTGCACTATGAGTTGATCGATCTACCAAAAACGCCTACATCTCTAAAGACTTGAGAAGGATCCATCTTTGACTCCGCCCTTAATGAACTTAATCTTCTCAGCTAGGGGCTTGGCATACAAATGGCATGATTCCTCATCCTCTCCATCAAATGAAAAAGTCTTAGTGAGTTCGTGCTTCCCTCTCTCTCCCCTTCAAATTTAAAGAAAAAGCGTAAGGTCCAAGTAACCGGGGATTCGGTGGCAAACACCATCAATACTCGCGTCTATGGAAGGCCTATGAATCCAAGCAACCGGGGATTCGGTGGCAAACACCATCAATACTCGCGTCTGTGGAAGATCCAAGCAAAACCTCTATAATAAAGAGAAGGAGTTGAATAAAAAAATACTTCGCTACCCTAAAAAAGGGATGAATCAACTCAAAGAAGTGAGAAGAGAGAGAGGAGAAACATGGAGTAAAAGACAAGTGCCAAACAAGGGGATGAGTAAGAGTCTAAAGCCGGCTGATCGATACTCCCTAGTTGAGACCACACCTTTAGAAATGAAAGGAGTCAAGGGTGGCGAATTGGATTGTCCAAGGAGAGGTGGACCGCTTTGGGAAAATCGCAAAACTCATGGTATGTACTTTGTTCTTAATTCAAAATTTGCCAATGCTGTTTCATGTGGATTACTAAAGCATAAGTCAATTTGGATTTCCAAAAGATTTGAGAGTTCTCACGTTTTCAAACCTCTTTTCCTGCTTAGTTTGCTTGGGGACAAGCAAAAGGCTAAGTCTGGGGGAGTTGATATCACCATATTTTACATGATTTTACTATATAATTACTATGTTTTCAAACGGTTTTTGCAAGATTCTTTGCCTTTAGAGGTAGTTTTCTTGTATTTGTGGGATTTGAAGTCTTGTAGGTGAAAATCAAAAAGGATGCAAAAAGGAGTAAAAGAGCCCTAAATCAAGATCCATGCAAGTTTCCAAGTCAAGAAGACATTTTATCTCCAAGTGTTAGTTCTCGCTAGCGCGCAGAACGAAGCTTCGGAAGTTTGGCCGCGCGCGGAGGAGTTCCCGACGTCCAAAAGTTACGATCTTGATATGGAAAGATAGATACTTGAGTCATGCATCACGTCGAAGTGGAATGAAGCCATTTGGATCAACTATGAGGCCGGAACTTATTTTCTACCGAGACATGTCCGGTAAGCGAGTAAACGAAGCCCATGGAGGATTTGGAGTGTCTAATGGCCCGAGCAGCAGCGCCAAAGGCCTTGATCGAATAGAGAAGAGGCCTGGCTAATGTTTGGAGCTTTCCTTGGTACAATGTCGGCCCATACACGACGTGGAGAAGAAGGCTCGCGCATGGAAACTTTCCTTTTCCGGCATGAAGAAAACCCTACGCGACTTCGCCCATATATACATGTTTTTAGCCGCTGAGCGCGAGAGTCTGATGATAGGATTTTACGTGGATGAAGTGAATGAAGGATGATATGAAATGAGGTGGAATGCAAACAGGGGTGAATATAGATGAGATGGTATGGTGCAATCACAATCAATCAATTCCTCTTAACCATCATAGTCATTGAAGTATAAGAGGTTATCAATCCAAAATGGGAAACTTGTCACTCTTTGAGAGTATGAAACAACCAGGAAGTCAAGCAAGCAGTTAAAGATTTGAAGTAACACTAACAACCTAAATAAAATGAAAAGCAGTGCAATAAAAGTAAACAAAGCAGTGAAGTGTCAGCTCGACCAAGAGCTCGAGTCGAGTCAGAGCAAAGTACCAGCTCGATCGAGTTTAGGGACGAGTTGAGACAAACAAAGCTAAAGGTGACGACTTTAACAAGATAAAGAGAGAATTAGGGTTCAAGACAGGGTTTTGCAATCAAAGGAATCTACACTTAATCATCTAGCTCTTAAAACTCCTTGTATCAAGGCTTCTCTTGATATTGGGCTTCTCAATGCCTAGCCAACCCTTTCCCAAGGTGGAGGCTATCAACCAAGGAATGATCTCAGAAACAGGGGGTTAGCCAGTGAGAATCAAACCTTGGAGGCTATAGGATCATTGCCCAAACTAATCCATCCAACCCCTTAGACCTCTATTTCTAGAGCAAGAGATATTGGAGCTCTTAGTGGATCTTTTCCAGCGAATGCCATCACTTTCGTGTGGGGAGTCGCCTAAGGACTTACAAGCCAGGGGTAGTGGTCATGTAGCCTTAAGATCTATCCAAAAGAGAGAGAATCTAGATTAAGACCATAAGCTAGAAGGATTAAGCATATGAAACCTCTAATCTATCCCATCTCAAACCCCAATGGGTAACTACTCACTACACATGAATGTAAACACAAGCAAATGCAATAAAAGAGACATCATAAGAAAGAGGAGATGAAATTAAACAACTTTTATTGAAATAAGCAAGTGCAAATACAAAGAGATTATCCAGGATCTAGGATTCAAGAAGCAAGAGCTTCAAGAACACAAAGATGGGATTAGATCTCTAAAAAGTAAAAGACAATAAATTAAAGAAACTAAAACAAAATAATCTAAAGCTTGGTGGTTTTTTCGTGGCTTAGAGCCTTTAAATACAAGAGGATTAGGTTTAGGGTCAAAGGAAAGTCAAGGGGGAAGCAACATTTTTCGGGTTTGACTGTTGACTTCTCAGCTCGATCGAGTTGAAGCTTGGCCGGTCGAGTTGAGGAACTCGACCGGTTGGTCGAGTAGACGGTCGAGCTGGTCTTCAAGATGGCTTCTCCCTTCTTCCTTTGCGTATCCAGTTGAGCTGCGTCCATGTGCCAAGTCCCTCCATGCTCCTCATGTCCATATGCTCCAGAATGCTCCAAAAGACCTATTTCAAAGGACCAAACATGCATATGTATGCAAATGCAACCTAAAACTAACATGAATGCATAAGAAGAGAAAAGGAACAAGATATGATGCAAATGGAAGCTAAAACTATGCAAAAGATGCATAAAAGATGTGCTAAAACTATGTAAAATGCAAGTACATCAGAGTCTAGAGGTGTCAAGGTGTGCGCCGTCAGAAAAGAAGAGGAGTAACCCCCAGGAAGAAGGAAGAGAAGCCTCTCCGGATCTAAGCCGCATACACGAACGCTCACAAATCGTTGCATCTTTATTCTTGTTATTTTATTTTACGGATTTTGGAGTTAAGAGGAAGGATTCAACCTTTTCATCAATAGAGAAGCTTCTCCATCCCTTTTCTCTTTAATATTCGCATGATGCTTTCATTCAAATCTTGTTTGTTTGCTTGCACCATGGCCGAGTAAATCCCTTACTAGGCCGTGGTGGATCAATGAGTGCATAAACCTATAAATGAGAGTCTTGTGAATTGAGAATAACCTTTGAGTTCTTCACCTTTACTTGAGCATAATGCCGTTTGCTTTTCTGATCATCTAGCATCGGATCTTGGGTTAATATACTCTCCAAAAGCTTGTTATATTGCCGGAACTAGTATTTGGTGAGCGATAGTTCACGGCCAACGAAAGTTGAGTTGTGGAGTATTGTGAACAATTAAATCTTGAACATCTTTAATGCATGTTTACAACTTTTAATAACCAACGAAAGCTGAGTCTATTAGGTTGTTTAAACATAGTAGTTGGAGCCACGAAAGTGGAAAAACTATATCTTAGTGATTTAAGTTCGAGAATGGTCTATAATAAACCTCTTTCACTTGATTTCTTTGTTTAGGTTTGTTGCATCTCGGCGATCCACCATTGTCTA
>CACVBM020001141.1:0-91635 GCA_902728155.2 Microthlaspi erraticum | reverse complement strand
GTTCAAGAAAATCAATAGAGGCTCTCATTAGCGCGCCGATCGTACAATCACCGGATTGGGAACTTCCTTTTGAGATTATGTGCGACGCAAGCGACTACGCCGTTGGAGCTGTGCTAGGCCAAAGGAAAGAGAAGAAACTCCACGTCATATACTATGCAAGCCGGACCCTCGACGAAGCACAATGCAACTATGCCACCACGGAGAAGGAGTTATTAGCGATTGTATTTGCATTCGAGAAGTTTCGCTCTTATCTTGTTGGCTCGAAAGTTATAGTGCATACCGATCACGCGGCTCTCAAGTATCTGCTGTCAAAGAAAGATGCAAAGCCAAGACTTATACGCTGGATACTTCTTTTGCAAGAATTTGACCTAAAGATCGTTGATAGGAAAGGCGCGGAGAATGGCGTTGCCGACCATCTGTCAAGAATGAGAATCGAAGAGAGCATACCTATAGATGACTCGTTACCAGAGGAAACGGTCTATGCAGTCAGTGCAATACCTATATCGAGAGAGGAGACCACACCAAGAGCCACCACGGAGAGGAGAATTGCCTTTGGCGCAACTTGGTATCGTCACATAGCTAACTACCTCGCGGCCGACATAGAACCTCCGCACTTCTATGGATACAAGAAGAAGAAATTCCTCAAGGACATCAGATTTTACTTCTGGGACGAGCCATACCTCTACAAGAAGTGCCAAGACGGATTGTTTAGAAAATGCGTGCCGGAGGAAGAGATAGCCGGGATTCTGCATGGATGTCACGGATCAGCTTACGCAGGTCATTTTCCCACGTTCAAGACAGTCTCTAAGGTCTTGCAAGCGGGTTTTTGGTGGCCTACAATGTTTAAAGACGCTCAAGCATTCATCTCACGTTGTGATGCTTGCCAAAGAATGGGGAACATAAGCAAAAGGAATGAAATGCCGCAAAACTTTATCTTGGAAGTTGAGGTATTCGATGTTTGGGGAATTGATTTCATGGGACCCTTCCCCACATCCTTTGGAGATCAATACATACTAGTAGCAGTGGACTATGTCTCCAAATGGGTTGAAGCGCTAGCCGCTCCAACAAATGACTCAAGCGTGGTGATCAAAATGTTCAAATCGATCATATTCCCAAGATTTGGAGTTCCAAGAGTTGTGATAAGTGACGGAGGCTCACACTTCATCATTCAGATCTTTGCAAACCTTCTAAAGAAATATGGAGTGCGGCACAAGGTAGCGAGCCCCTATCATCCACAAACTAGCGGCCAAGTGGAGATTTCAAACAGGGAATTGAAGAGCATCCTACAAAAGACAACCGGGAAGAATAGAAAAGATTGGTCGGCCAAGCTAGACGACGCTCTTTGGGCATATAGGACTGCTTTAGACACCTCTCGGGACAACTCCATTTCATCTCGTCTATGGCAAAGCGTGCCATCTACCGGTGGAACTAGAGTACAAGGCAGCTTGGGCGGTCAAGGAGCTTAATTTCAATCTTAAAACCGCAGCGGAGAGGCGCCTGATCCAATTGAACGAGCTTGAAAAGATCCGACACCTGGCTTACGAGAACAGCAAGATCTACAAGGAAAAGACCAAAGCGCTCCATGATAGAAAGATAGTGTCCAAGTCCTTTGCCGCGAATGACCAGGTCCTGCTTTTCAATTCGAGACTCAAGCTTTTTCCCGGCAAACTACGCTCAAGATGGTCTGGCTCGTTCAAGATAAAAGAAGTCAAGCCATATGGAGCAGTGGTTCTTGGGACCCTAGTAGAGGAGACTTCACCGTAAACGGTCAGAGGCTAAAACCATACCTAGCCAACTCGGAAAAGGGAGTAGAGGAAATCATACCCTTGGCCGATGCACCACAAGAATAAGAAAGAGAAGGAGTCAAGCTAAATGACTTAAAACAAAAGCGCTTTATGGGAGGCAACCCATATGGTTTTCAACTATTTATTTCTATTTTGCAGGAATTTTTCAAAAATCAAACAAAAATACTAAAATATTTTCTTAGGATGAAGACCAAAGGAGACCAAACAATGAAAGTGTCCCACCCAATGAGCCCACCCTTGTACAAGGCGTTTCTCCTACAAAAGGTAAGCAAAATCTCATCTTGTACTCATTCATAATAGCTAATGAACTTAACATGTTAATCGGTTGCACCATTGCACTTAAACCACATCTATTATATGGTTTACAATCGATTTATATATGATAGTTATTGAATGAGATACATAATTACTTGTCCAAACTCATCTCGCTCACTGAAATTACAAGAGATTGAACTATATTTGAAATTTGGAACATTGACCAAGACCAAATAAAAATTTATAGTTTGTGTTTAACTCTCTTGGATTGTGAACTTCAAGTTGGTCACTTGAGGATCTCAATACAAGAAACCATCTAATCATAATTTCAAGTGTTTTTCAAGGAGTTACCATTTGACAGGAAGGAGAAATAATCAAACCTATAACCAACCTCAAAACCAACATGCATATGGCGGCCAAAGGGAGGTTAAAAGGAGATACAAAGGCCATCCAACGAGACAAGGCGGCCACCACTTGGGAATGACACAGGCGGGTTATTAAAACAATTAGGTCGAAGAAAATCTCAATTGGCCCGAGTGGATTTGAGGAAATTCAATCCGTGACATTTCTCTCGGCCATACCGCGCACAAGGAGACTAAATTACGGCCAACTCCTAAACGGCGTGACCGAAGTCCACCAAACTTCACAGGCGACCATTAAATAAAACTTAGGTCGGCAAATACAAAAGATAGGACGTCGAAATCATCACGACTAATGAGATAGACGATGGAGCTCATTCTGGCCAATGGCGGGCAAGCAATATGGCCGACAAACCCAAATCACGGCATAAGCGCGCCAACCGGTTTGAAAACACTTCCCTGAGCTTAACTAACACTTTTATGCAGGAAGAAACGAAAAAGAACGAGCCAAACTTCACATGGCCACGAAACTCCTTCCCGGAGCCGACCTGACCATTTTGTGAAGGAAGTCTCCACCCACTCGTTCAAGTACTCCCAAACTTCACCAGAGGCCATAAAATACCAGGTTGGTCGATGAAATTTCAATATAGGTCATGAAATTTTTGACGGTTTGTTCTGTAGTTCACAGCACCACATTTTGGCCGACCGAATATACCAATCTCGGCCAAAACACAAACCGGCGGAAACCAAGGTCTGAAATTAAAAAATCACCGACCAATATTGCCTAAAGAAGTGTAGAATGACCCAAACCGGAACTTATCTTCATTATAAATTGGTAGAGAATTGGTAACATCATCCTAAACCTTTTTCTTTTCAATTTTTTATTTGAACTTCATGTTATACCTCTCTTAATCTGATTTGCTTTCACCGGGACGGTGCAAGTTAAGTCTGGGGGGATTACTAACTATGTTTGTTCATTTTGGCGTTTTCATTTGCATTTTTTCCCTTTCATCGAGTCGTTTTTATTGAGTCAAAAATTTTGTCGAGAATCATGACATTATCTTGGATCTAACCATGATTGTACTAATGTTTAAGTGACCATTGAGCAGTTCTTGGCAATACATCTTACCACAGGTGCACTATGAGTTGATCGATCTACCAAAAACGCCTACATCTCTAAAGACTTGAGAAGGATCCATCTTTGACTCCGCCCTTAATGAACTTAATCTTCTCAGCTAGGGGCTTGGCATACAAATGGCATGATTCCTCATCCTCTCCATCAAATGAAAAAGTCTTAGTGAGTTCGTGCTTCCCTCTCTCTCCCCTTCAAATTTAAAGAAAAAGCGTAAGGTCCAAGTAACCGGGGATTCGGTGGCAAACACCATCAATACTCGCGTCTATGGAAGGCCTATGAATCCAAGCAACCGGGGATTCGGTGGCAAACACCATCAATACTCGCGTCTGTGGAAGATCCAAGCAAAACCTCTATAATAAAGAGAAGGAGTTGAATAAAAAAATACTTCGCTACCCTAAAAAAGGGATGAATCAACTCAAAGAAGTGAGAAGAGAGAGAGGAGAAACATGGAGTAAAAGACAAGTGCCAAACAAGGGGATGAGTAAGAGTCTAAAGCCGGCTGATCGATACTCCCTAGTTGAGACCACACCTTTAGAAATGAAAGGAGTCAAGGGTGGCGAATTGGATTGTCCAAGGAGAGGTGGACCGCTTTGGGAAAATCGCAAAACTCATGGTATGTACTTTGTTCTTAATTCAAAACTTGCCAATGCTGTTTCATGTGGATTACTAAAGCATAAGTCAATTTGGATTTCCAAAAGATTTGAGAGTTCTCACGTTTTCAAACCTCTTTTCCTGCTTAGTTTGCTTGGGGACAAGCAAAAGGCTAAGTCTGGGGGAGTTGATATCACCATATTTTACATGATTTTACTATATAATTACCTATGTTTTCAAACGGTTTTTGCAAGATTCTTTGCCTTTAGAGGTAGTTTTCTTGTATTTGTGGGATTTGAAGTCTTGTAGGTGAAACCATCAAAAAGGATGCAAAAAGGAGTAAAAGAGCCCTAAATCAAGATCCATGCAAGTTTCCAAGTCAAGAAGACCATTTTATCTCCAAGTGTTAGTTCTCGCTAGCGCGCAGAACGAAGCTTCGGAAGTTTGGCCGCGCGCGGAGGAGTTCCCGACGTCCAAAAGTTACGATCTTGATATGGAAAGATAGATACTTGAGTCATGCATCACGTCGAAGTGGAATGAAGCCATTTGGATCAACTATGAGGCCGGAACTTATTTTCTACCGAGACATGTCCGGTAAGCGAAAACGAAGCCCATGGAGGATTTGGAGTGTCTAATGGCCCGAGCAGCAGCGCCAAAGGCCTTGATCGAATAGAGAAGAGGCCTGGCTAATGTTTGGAGCTTTCCTTAGCACAATGTCGGCCCATACACGACGTGGAGAAGAAGGCTCGGCGCATGAGAAACTTTCCTTTTTCAGCATGAAGAAAACCCTACTCGATCTCGCCCATATATACATGTTTTTAGCCGCTGAGCGCGATAGTCTAGACAGTGTTAAGGTGTGCGCCGTCAGAAAAGAAGAGGAGTAACCCCAGGAAGAAGGAAGAGAAGCCTCTCCGGATCTAAGCCGCATACACGAACGCTCACAAATCGTTGCATCTTTATTCTTGTTATTTTATTTTACGGATTTGGAGTTAAGAGGAAGGATTTGGAGTTGAGAGTCTTGTGAATTGAGAATAACCTTTGAGTTCTTCACCTTTACTTGAGCATAATGCCGTTTGCTTTTCTGATCATCTAGCATCGGATCTTGGGTTAATATACTCTCCAAAAGCTTGTTATATTGCCGGAACTAGTATTTGGTGAGCGATAGTTCACGGCCAACGAAAGTTGAGTTGTGGGGTATTGTGAACAATTAAATCTTGAACATCTTTAATGCATGTTTACAACTTTTAATAACCAACGAAAGCTGAGTCTATTAGGTTGTTTAAACATAGTAGTTGGAGCCACGAAAGTGGAAAAACTATATCTTAGTGATTTAAGTTCGAGAATGGTCTATAATAAACCTCTTTCACTTGATTTCTTTGTTTAGGTTTGTTGCATCTCGGCGATCCACCATTGTCTAGTGTTTCCCCTTATTGATCTCATCCATTTCCATCTATTCATTATTGTCAAAACTCTCTCAAACCATATTTTGCTTTAGCTTGTTTCAACTGTTACTCTTGTAGCACAATCGATAGGTCCTTGTGGATTCGATCCCATACTATACTTACCTCGTTGCTGTGCACTTGCAGGTACTTAAGTTGGGTAAAACTTGAAGACAAACCCAGCTTGCATCAAGTTTTTGGCGCCGTTGCCGGGGACCTTCTTGTCTACAAGATCGGACGAGAATCTAGACTAAAGCGCATTTTACTCTTTAATTGTTTTGTTCTTTTGACAGGCACAACTTGAGCGTGCCATGGCTGGAGAAGTACGTGACCAGCAACCAAATCCTTGGAGGAACCATCTTGATGAGCCGCCTTTGGACGAGGTCCAAGACCGCATACCACGAGAAGGCCTTGGACCGGAGCTTAACCGAGCCGATGGGCTACACCGAGGAGACTTAGGCGATCACCAAGGAGGGGAGAACCAAGAGACCGTTGGAGACAGTGACTCTAGACCAGAGCTTCTCCAAAGCCGTAGCCCTATCCGGACTTACGAGGGCCACCAGTTTGAAATCAAGCCGCGAGTTATCGCTTTGGTAAAACAAAGTCAATACCACGGGCTTATTGAAGAAGATCCGTTGGATCATGTCGATTCCTTTGAAGAATTGTGCAGCACAACTAGTGCAAATGGAGTTCCGGGCGACTACTTGAGATGCCGGCTCTTTACCTTTACCTTGGCGGGAAAAGCACTCAAGTGGCTCAAGTCTCTCCCGTCTCGCTCAATCACTACATGGATGGAGTTCAAGAAAGCTTTTCTTGGTCAGTTTTATACAAAGCAGCGGACTAGTTTGATGAGGAACAAGATCGTTGGCTTTCAGCAAGGGCCAATAGAGCTGTATCATGAGGGATTGGAGCGCTTCAAGGAATACATAAGAGATTGTCCACAACATGGCTTCTCGGAAGTAAACTTGTGGAACACGTTTTATGAGGGAATAAGGCGCGAGCACAAGCTGTATCTTGATATAGCTAGCAACGGGAACTTCATGAGTAAGTCCATAGAGGAAGCCAAAACGTTGATTGATAACTTAGCGGTCAGTGACAGCAAGAATCAACCGAGCTATGAAGAAACGATCAAGGCAATCAACGCGAGACCGGGACTAGTTGAGTTTGAGGAGCTGAAGTCCATGATCGCTAAACTTTTGGAGAGAGAACCGGAGCATCGCCTGAGCCCCCGTGAGAACAATATGCAACGGACCAAGGTCGATGAGTGGGGTACTCTACATAAGCAAGCAAGAGATACAACATCCGGCTGAAACCCGACTTGGCGCTAAGGAGCATGGAGGAGAGCTCAAAGCCTTGATGTATGAGTTCATTGGTGAACAGAGAAGAGCGAACAAGGAGATCAACGAGAAGATACACTATGTGTATCACGACTTGAACAATAAATTTGGGTCGCTGGAGTCGCACATCAAGGAGCTTGATCTTCAAATAGCAAACATAGCCGGTACAATCAAGAAACCGCTTGGAGTCCTCCCGGGTCGAACTGAGGCTAACCCCAAGAAGGAACATATAGCGGCCATCACCCTTAGGAGCGGTACGCAGTTAGACGAAGTGGAGATGCCACCGGAGCTCATAAGGAAAGAACCTCAACCGGAGGTAATATTGGAAAAGGTGGAAGAAGCGGCTGGCGAGCAAACAAAGACAAATCTTGAGGAGAGCACCGCGCCACCAACACCTACTCTGCGCGTATATAAGCCAAAAGTGCCCTACCCCGGATCAGTGAAGAAGCCCAAGAAAGAGAAAGAGCAAGCAAAGTTGAAGGACCTTGTGAGCCAACTAAGCGTAAGGCTCCCTTTTGTCGATGCTTGCATGATTATTCCATCATTGAGGAAGTATATGAAGAGCATACTCACCAGCAACTTGAGTCTAGAAGAGGGAGTGATGTTAATAACAGAAGATTGTAGTCTATCCCTCCAAAACAAAACCCCGGAGAAGCTTGACGACCCGGGGAGCTTTGTTCTCTCATGCCAAATCGGAGGTACGATCTTTAAACGCTGCCTTTGTGACTTAGGGTCTAGTGTGAATCTTATGCCCTATACAGTGGCCAAGCGCCTTGGCATAACGAGCTTTAGACCTACAAAGATTCAGTTGGTTTTTGCTGATCGATCGGTGAGGCGGCCGATTGGTATTGTGAGCGATGTACAAGTCATGATTGGAAAATTTTTCATACCGGCAGACTTTGTGGTGCTGGAACTAGACCAAGAACCGAGAGATCCCCTGATCTTAGGGCGACCTTTCTTAGCCACAGCCGGCGCCATTATTGATGTCAAGGGAGGAAAGATAGACTTACACTTGGGAGACTTGGTAATGAAGTTTCAAATTGACAAAACTTTGGAAAAGCCAACTATCGACGGGTTCTCTTTCTTGGTGGACAATTTAAGCGAGGTGTCTGAAGGAGTGTATGAGGAGCTGATAATGGACGACCCCTTAGAAGTGTCACTAACCCGTGTGGAGAAAGAAGGAGGCTATTTCAGTAGAGAAGCGCGAGACATAGCCAAGTCACTCGATAACGCGGAGACTTACAAAAGCCTAGTAGCTTATGTTGGCTTGGGAGAAGAAGTAATGATCACAAACGCCTCAAGAGATACATCGAAGCCATCAAAGGAGCCATGGAGTGAGTTGAGAGCTCCAAAGATCGAACTCAAGGAGCTCCCCGTAGGGCTAAGGTACGCATTTCTCGGTCCCAACAATACATACCCGGTGATAATCAATTCAAATCTATCAAATTTAGAGACCGCGCTATTACTTTGTGAACTAAGAAAACACCGCAAGTCCCTTGGGTACACCCTTGAGGATATAGCCGGTATTTCCCCTGATCTTTGTATGCACAGGATACATCTCGAGAATGAGTCTAAGTCCTCCATAGAGCATCAAAGGAGACTAAACCCAAACTTGAAAGATGTTGTGAAAAAGGTGCCACCTTTCTTCATGGTCGAGTTGTGTCCCATGCAAAGTCCTTCCTTGCTCCACACGTCCCAAGTGCTCCATAATGACCTGTTTAAGGTTCAAACATGCACATGTATGCAAATGCAATCCTAAAACTACAATGTATGCATAAGAAGAGCAAAACACAAGAAATGATGTTTCGGATGATGAAAAGTATGCAAAAGATGTATAAAAGATGGGCTAAATTCATATAAATTATGAGTACATCAACACCCCCAAACTTATCCTTTGCTTGCCCTCAAGCAAACAAATAGAATAAGGAAGAGGTGAGGTTTGAAAAACAAGTTGGTTCAACCCAAGAACAAACATTCAAAAGTGATTTACTAAGTGTCCAGCTTCAAGATTCTAGAATGCAACAAGGTGAGAGATACTTCTTAAAATCTTAGCCATGCTTAACAAGATCAATCCTGCTTCACAGTCACTCAAACAATGCATTCAAATCCACAAATCCCTTTTACATTCATTAATCAGAACAGTGAACCAAAAACAAGCAAGACCAATCAACTCATTTGGTTAAGGGTTAAGGTCAAGAGACAAAGATGGTCCCTTATAGGTGTTTGGTGGTTTAAAGAACAGGGATCTCTCAAGAGAGTGACCATGCTTTGGCATAAGGCTAAGGGTTAGAACCAAGGATGATGCAAGAGCAGAAACTCTAGCTACCTAATTCAGACTCGATCGAGTTAAGACCCAGAGCCCAGAAAATAAAGAACAACTCCTAATCTACCCTTTCTATTTTCTTTAAGAACAACACAGGGGAACAGTCCGTTGTAGTCTAGCTGGTCAGGATACTCGGCTCTCACCTGAGAGACCCGGGTTCGAATCCCGGCAACGGAGATTTTTTATAATTGTGATTTCAAAAATCCTTTTTTTTTAGCTGACGTGGCAAGGGCGATTTTCTAAGCGATTCTTAGGGTTTCCTCTTGCTCCTCACGCAAGGAGCCGGTGGTCATGGCCGCCGCCTCTCCGCAGTCTCAGGTGGAGCCGGTGACTGAAGGTTCACGGGGAAAGGAAGTGGGTTCTCAAACAACGTCAGAAGCGATGCAGAAACAACCAGTGAAGCTCTCATGGGCTTCAATTGTTCAAAACAAGCCAACTCTTTCAAAACATGTGCTAAACATCCAAGTCATTGACGGAGCCCCCACGGTAGAGATTCCTGAAGAAATCCTCAAGGACTTAGTTCCGCTTTGGGAGGATTTTCTCATAGGCAAGTTTCTTGACACGGCGCCACATGTCGCCAAGGTTCATGTCATAGTCAATAAGATCTGGACATTGGGAGACAAATCAGTCAAGATCGATGCGTTTCCGGTGAATGAAACAACAATCAAATTCAGAATCAGAGATAGTTTAGTTCGAGATAGAATTTTGCGCAGAGGAATGTGGAATATCGCCGACGTTCCAATGATAGTAACAAAGTGGTCCCCGGTGGTGGAAGAAGCACAACCGGAGATGAAATCGATCCCGATGTGGGTTGTCCTAAAAAATGTCCCACACAGGATGTTTTCTTGGCCGAATATTGCGAGTGCAGCTGGATATTTAAAGAGGCTACACCCGGACACAGAGCTATGTAAGAGTTTCGAGGAGGCAAAAGTGTTTGTTGAGGCTGATCTAACAAAGGAGCTACCAGATTTCTACCGCTTCAAATCGGACCAGGGAGTCGATGCACTGGTTGAATTCAAATATCCGTGGTTGCCTCCTAGATGTTCCTCTTGCAAGAAATGGGGGCATAATCATGATACTTCCTTACTTAAAAAAAGGCTAGTAGTGGAGGAAACAGGGGATACCATTGTTGCTGAAGAGACTGCAGCTATCGACAATGTAGATAAGCAAACAGTCACGACACCCATTTCAATGACTACTGAACAGACGTCCACCTTGGAAACTATCTCGCCTCAAAAGGAAGTAGTGGAAAAGGTAGGAGACGATCAGGGACAGGACAACTACATTTCGCCAACAAAGTATGGAAGATCATCTGAGCAAAAAAGGAACGGAAAAAACACAGAGATTGCGATCTCTCCTTCACGCTACGCTTTGTTAGCTGACCCATATGAGGACGGGGTCGAAGGGGCTGAACAGTAAGAGATGGAGGTGACTGCTGGAAAGGAAAACGCAGAAGAGAAAGAAGAGGAAGTAGGACAGAGTAGTGCGAGTAACGATGTTCTGGAAGATGGGGAGATTAAGGACACAGCTCACACCGCTCAAAGGAACTCTAAGCAGGAAGTACGACCTTCTCTCCCTCGGTCTTCAAAAACTTCACATAAGTTTCTGACAGAATCTGGAAACCATTATGCGAGGGCCAAGCCGTGAGGTAGAGTTGGGAAAAGGGCTCCATCTAAAAAACATTAATCAATGTCGGGCTTCTTTTGGAATGTGCGCGGTCTTAATAAATCTTCAAAACATTCCGTGATAAGAAGTTGGGTGCGAGGCTGGTCGTTTCAGTTTGGATGTTTATTGGAGACCAAAGTGAGGGAGAGTAAAGTCCCTAGACTTATGTCCTCAATAATCGATGATTTTTCAGTTATTACTAACTATGAATTCAGTGGGTTGGGACGCATATGGATGGTGTGGAGGAATGATATTCAAATCACACCTTTTTTCAAGAGTGGGCAGATGATTACCTGCTTGATCAAGTTAAAAGGCAGAGAAGAAGAGTTTTTCTTCTCTTTCGTTTATGCTTCTAATGCTATGGAGGAACGTAGGGAGCTCAGGAGTGATATTAGGGATCACTACAACTCTTGGATAATCTTTGGTGATTTTAATGAGACACTTGATGGTGAGGAGCATTCAAGTTTCAAAAATACACTAAACATTACTACAGGTCTGAAAGATTTTCAGGAGCTAGTGCGTGATTGCTCCCTCTCGGATATGGCTTTTCACGGTCCCTTTCCTTCACAACCTTTGTAGCTCCATGACTCTTAGAACTGAGATTGGTACTGTCAATTGTGGCACAAAAGTCTGAACCTCTAGGCTGCAAGCGATATGACACCAAACTATTCACCTTGTGAAGGATCACTTCTTGCTTGTGAAAGTCTATTGAAGCGCCAACTGTACTAAGGAAAGGGGTTCCCAATAGCAAAGGCAAATCCTTCTCTTCTTCCATTTCCATCACAGTGAGATCAGTTTGGATGATGCATTCTCCAATTTTCAAGTGATAGTTCTTGAACACTCCAAGAGGAGACTTAGAAGTTGCATCTCCAAACATGATTGAAGTAGTAGGGCGCTGCAAGGCTCCAGCTATGCCTAGCTTCTCTGCCATGGAGAGAGAGATCAGATTGATGCTTGCTCCAGAATCCACTAAGGCATTGTCAATCTCAAGATGCCCAAGTGTGCAAGGGAGAGTGAATTTCCCTTGATCCTTGACCTTTGGTAGGAAGGTGGGTGAAGTAAGCAGGTTGAACTGATGAGTAGACTCTTGTAGGACCTCTGAAACTTTATCACTGTTGGCAGAACATCCTTGACCATTTGCATTTGATCAAATGCCTCACTCATGCTATCCATAGAGGCAACTCAATTCCAATCCCACTGAGATCTCTTCTGAACTTGTGAATCACTTCCTTGTGACCTTGACTAAGTAGGCGAGACGAGGAAGCGGCAACCGGTTGATAAGGATCAAGCAAAACAGGCTGTCGGACAGAAGAGGTCGGACTCGATCGAGCTAGAGTTGGACTCGATCGAGCTGCCGATCGAGCTTGTCGTGCGAGCTCAACTGGTGAAGTGTGAATGGCCACAGTAGGTGCATGCACTTCTGGTTGATCAATCTGGACTCCAGGAGCCTCAGCAGCAACAATCTCTTCATCATTCAGCAGTAAACAAAAATCTTCAATGACCCTTTCTTGATCCTCTTCTTCAACAAGTCCTTCTTGAGTGAAGATGACCTTGCACTGTTCCTTGGGGTTCTGAATAGCTTTACCAGGTAGTTGTCCTTGCTTTGTAGCAGCAGCAACAGAAGAAGCATGATTCTCCAGAGAGTAAACCCTTGTGTTGAGGTTCTCGATCTTAGAGTTTATTTCAGCTAGCTTCTTGCTTGTGTCCACTACCCCATCAGCTTGCCCTTGAAGTAGTTGCTTTAGCATTGCTTTGAGCTCATTCTCTTGTGAAGGTGCAGGCTGGGGCGGTTGGTGGGGGAAGCCTGGTGGGATATTCATTTGTTGTCCAGGGAAAGTGCCTTGTGGTCCTTGGTAATTGTTCTTTTGACCATACCCATGTTGTGGCACCTGACTCGATCGAGCTGCTTGTTGTTGAGGATATACTTGGTCCTGAGGGTTAGCAACATCAGTGTTGCGGTATGACATGGCAGGGTTGGACTTGTAGTTATAGTATCCTTTGTTGTAACCTCCTTGCCCATTGCTCATGTAGCACACCTCAGCAAATTGTGTATCCTCCCCTTCTTGGACTGGTTCCATCTCCTCAGCAGACACAAAGTTGACTTTCTTCATTGTGGACTGAGCTAGGATCAGCTTATCCAACTTCTCATTCAATGCCTTAACATCTTTTCTCAACTTTTCGTCTGACTCGATCGAGTGGTGGGTCGAGCTCCGGTTGGTGCGATCATACTCTTCTCCATAGCTTCCATTTGAGTTAGCTATGTTCTCCACAAGTTGCCAGCCATCATCTACATCCTGGTTGAGGAAGTTCCCATTGCTAGCTGTGTCTAGCATCTCCCTATACCTAGGCAAGCATCCTCTATAAAGAGTGGAGAGTAGGATTCATTGTTGAATCCATGGTGTGGGCACTGACTTGTGTAGCCTTTGAACCTCTCCCAAGCCTCTGCGAATGTCTCATTGTTTCGCTGGATGAAGCTGGATATCTCTCCTCTAAGCTTGGCTGTGCGACCGGTGGAGAAAAACTTAGCAAGAAAGGCCTTCTTGCATTCATCCCAAGTGGTGATTGTGCCATGGGGCAAGCTCTTCTCCCATTGGTGAGCTTTGTCAGCTAGAGACATAGGAAAGAGTCTCAGCTTGATGGCATCTTCAGAGACACCATTGATCTTTGTCAAATCACAAAGCCTATCAAACTCATCAAGGTGGTCAATGGGGTCTTCACTTGGCAATCCATGGAACATCTTGTTCTGGACAAGGTTGATCATTCCCAGCTTGATCTCAAAGTTGTGGTTCTGCACTGGTGGTGGAACAATCCCTTGTCTCTGTTGGTGGCGGTTTGGAGCATCTCCTTGACCAATCGGTCGAGTTTGCCTAGCTCGACCGAGTCCATTGCCCAAAGGGTTTCCATTCCCCTCTGGTACATCCATTGTATCAGCAACAAGCACCTCAGGTTCCTCTTGTACCCTCTGTGACCTCTGAACCCTCTTTCTACCCGTTGTAATGTCTAGCTCGACCAAGTCTTCAGTTGACCGACTCGATCGAGTTCGCATACACCTGCAAAAAGAGACAAAAACCCAGCAGTACAATAGAACAGGGGTGGTATAGCTTGATCGTCCAAGTGTGTTTGAAACTCAAATGCAACAAAAATATTCCCAAATCGGCAACGGCGCCAAATTGATGATAGGATTTGTGTGTGTGTGAATGATATGAAATGAGGTGGAATGCAACAGGGTATAAAGATGATATGGTATGGTGCAATCACAATCAATCAATTCCTCTTAACCATCATAGTCATTGAAGTATAAGAGGTTATCAATCCAAAATGGGAAACTTGTCACTCTATGAGAATATGAAACAACCGAAAGTCAAGCAAGCAGTTATAGATTTGAAGTAACACTAACAACCTAAAAAAATGAAAAGCAGTGCAATAAAAGTAAACAAAGCAGTGAAGGTCAGCTCGACCAAGACTCGAGTAGAGCAAAGTACCAGCTCGATCGAGTTTAGGGACGAGTTGAGACAAACAAAGCTAAAGGTGACGACTTTAACAAGATAAAGAGAGAATTAGGGTTCAAGACAGGGTTTTGCAATCAAAGGAATCTACACTTAATCAATCTAGCTCTTAAAACTCCTTGTATCAAGGCTTCTCTTGATATTGGGCTTCTCAATGCCTAGCCAACCCTTTCCCAAGGTGGAGGCTATCAACCAAGGAATGATCTCAGAAACAGGGGGTTAGCCAGTGAGAATCAAACCTTGGAGGCTATAGGATCATTGCCCAAACTAATCCATCCAACCCCTTAGACCTCTATTGTCTAGAGCAAGAGATATTGGAGCTCTTAGTGGATCTTTTCCAGCGAATGCCATCACTTTCGTGTGGGGAGTCGCCTAAGGACTTACAAGCCAGGGGTAGTGGTCATGTAGCCTTAAGATCTATCCAAAAGAGAGAGAATCTAGATTAAGACCATAAGCTAGAAGGATTAAGCATATGAAACCTCTAATCTATCCCATCTCAAACCCTAATGGGTAACTACTCACTACACATGAATGTAAACACAAGCAAATGCAATAAAAGAGACATCATAAGAAAGAGGAGATGAAATTAAACAACTTTTATTGAAATAAGCAAGTGCAAATACAAGAGAGATTATCCAGGATCTAGGATTCAAGAAGCAAGAGCTTCAAGAACACAAAGATGGGATTAGATCTCTAAAAAGTAAAAGACAATAAATTAAAAGAAACTAAAACAAAATAATCTAAAGCTTGGTGGTTTTTTCGTGGCTTAGAGCCTTTAAATACAAAGAGGATTAGGTTTAGGGTCAAAGGAAAGTCAAGGGGGAAGCAACATTTTTCGGGTTTGACTTTGACTTCTCAGCTCGATCGAGTTGAAGCTTGGCCGGTCGAGTTGAGGAACTCGACCGGTTGGTCGAGTGGACGGTCGAGCTGGTCTTCAAGATGGCTTCTCCCTTCTTCCTTTGCGTATCCAGTTGAGCTGCTTCCATGTGCCAAGTCCCTCCATGCTCCTTTGTCCCATATGCTCCAGAATGCTCCAAAAGACCTATTTCAAAGGACCAAACATGCATATGTATGCAAATGCAACCTAAAACTAACATGAATGCATAAGAAGAGAAAAGGAACAAGATATGATGCAAATGGAAGCTAAAACTATGCAAAAGATGCATAAAAGATGTGCTAAAACTATGTAAAATGCAAGTACATCAACACCCCCAAACTTGAACTTTGCTTGCCCTCAAGCAAACAAATAGAACAAGAAAGAGATGAGGTTTGAAAATAGCTGATTCAACACTTAAAAACATGTCCTCAAAAGCGATTTGCTAAATGTCCAACTTAGAGATTCTAGAATGCAACAAGGTGAGAGATATTCATTAAGATTTAACCATGCTTATCAACATCAATCCCACTTCACAGTCACTCAAACAATGCATTCAAATCAGCAAATCCCTTTAACATTCATTAAGCAAAAACAGTGAACCAAAAACATGCAAGATCAATCAACTCATTTGGTTTCAAGGGTTTATGGGTTAAGAGACAAAGAGGGTCTCTTTTGTATGGTGGTTTAGTAACAGGGATCTCTCAAGAAAGTGGCTTTGCTTTGGCAGAAGGCTAAGTGTTAGAACCAAAGATGATGCAAGAACAGCAGCTCGAGCCGCCTAATCCTAACTCGATCGAGTTCAACACTTAGAGCTTTTTAGAACAAAATCCTAACTACCCTTTTTGGCATTTCGCCTTTGAAACTGAGGAGCTTTGCTCACTTTTCTTTTAAGAACTTCCTAGGGAGAGGCTTCTTGAGGTAACATCTAGCGGTTTGGGATTTTCTAAACACTTAGGGAACTTTTCTTTCCTTTTTGACACTTGAGGCTTTGCCTTCTTTTCATTCTACTTAGAACCCTTTTTACTTTCCTTTTTTAACTTCCCAAACCTTTACTAGACCCTTTTAAACACTGCCAACTCCCTGGACTTAACCAAACTCTTTTTCCTTTGGGTTTTTCCCAACTTTTACCACTTTTCTGGTTTTTACACCCAACTCGATCGAGCTCGAGTTGGCACCCCCAAACTTAGCCTGAAAACAATCCCAAGAGAACTAGACAACTAGAACTACTGCCCCTGCCGGTTTAAACACAACACCTTATGCTAAGCAAAGCCAAGAAAGGTTCTCACATTCGCACAAGAGATAATAATGGGGTTTGAAATGAAAAGGCTTAGGTTTAAGGTGTGGTAACTGTCTCAAAGATAGAGATCAGCTATCTGGACAAGCAAAAGGGATATGAAAATGGTAAAGAATGTCCAGATATGTATGTGGTAGCCATGAGTTGAAATCAAATGCAAGCATTGGTAATTAAAGATCAAGTTATGGTTCAAATAGATAGGGAAATGCATCAAATCACAGCAATGGTTGAATGAGATGTGCATGCAGTGATATGATCAAGATAAACATGGTTCTTGCTGCTCAATCAATCTCACCCTAATGCACAAAAGAATCTAAAAACAGGGCACTCAAGAAATCGCAAAAGATGGACAAGTTTTCAAAGTCAAATCAACAATGCAAGTGAAAAATGCAATCCTAAACAAGTCTAACAAATATGAATGCAAAAAGATGAAAATATTTTTGGATTTTTTGAAAATTTTATGATTTTTTTGGTTTTTCTATGCAAAAGATAAATGAAAAACTAAGAACAAAGAAAACAAGGTTAAATCATCTCTTGAACCCTCCCCCAAACTTAAATCACACAGTCCCTTGTGTGAGAAAAATTTAGTGAAAGATTCAAGAGGGCAAAACCAAGAAAAAACAAGAACAAATGCAAGAAAATATGAAATGGTATATACAAGGGTTGGTGTTTGGATACCTCAGTGTCCCCCAAAGAACTGGGAGACTAGGTCGTGGTCTGGAGATGGGAGACGGCCATCAGGAGCACTCCATGCAACTGGGGTTGCCTCTTGCGGCTCACTCGATCGAGCTTGTGGCTCCTCTTCCTCCTCTTCTTCATCGTTGAAATGTGTGTGGCTTCCTTGGCCTTGGTGGAGCATTGGTAGCTCGTACTGTCCATAGGGGTTCCATCTACTCCGGGGAGGCTCCTGGTAAGGCATGGGATCGTATTCAAATCCGGATCCTCGAACTGGGGCTCCTCCAGGTCAACTCGACCGTCAGCTCGATCGAGTTGAGTTTCCTCTGTTTGGACTCGATCGAGTCCGGTGGTCGAGCTGGAGCGTCTGGCCTTGGAAGTCTTCCTCCTTCTCTGCGTGTTGTCTTCTCCTTCCCTTGGCTCGAAAGAAGAGGCTCTGTGAGGCTCTTGGGCAGGGAGCCTCCTTGGAGTGGTGAGGAGTGATCTACTCCTAGGGAAAGTGGGGCCTTGGACTTCTTCTTGCTTGAAGAACCAGAAACCTTCTTCTCCAAACTTTTGATCTTGCTCACCATCTTGTCCATGGACTTTTGCATCTTCTCAATGGCTTTCCCTTGCCATTTGTTGAACTTTTGGAGAAGTCCAATCCTCTTGTGGGCAGCCACAACAGAGGGGTTCATCCTTGGAGCCTCATACTCCTCAAAGTAATAGCACTCAGGCTCACCCAAATCCTCAACTCAGCGCTCTCGATCCTGCTGATCTCAGCTCGATCCTCAGCTGAACTCAGCTCGATCCTCAGCTCGATCGAGCTCGATCTCTTCTTCTTGCAAATCCGCTTCATGCCCAACCAAATGTGTACACAGGGGGTCTGAAGTCAATGTTTGTACCTCCTAGGACCGTGGTGAGCTCAGGGTTGGGCAGAAGAAGCTTGGAGGAGTCCAGCCGTGGGGTGGTGAACTTGAATTGGAATCTCCCATCCAACTCCTTGTGCTCAATGAGAGGTTGGTCTTGCAAAACTTGATGTCCATCCAAGCTGTGACCTTGTAGGCTTGGAGCTGCTCAAGGAGAGGCATGAGATTCCCTGTGTGTGCCCTGTCTCCTCTGATCTTCTTCCCATCCTTGTGCGTGAGATGATGGGCTTGATTCCCATGTAAGGAGCTTCACTTCTCCCTCATTGATTGTCCAGTGGCTTTCCTTGCAAAGAAGGTGTTGCAAGAGCCTTGTGGACATATCTAAGCACAGGACTCTGATCTGGCAGCCTTGGACCTTGAGGAAGAGTACCCCTCTTCAGCTATTGTAGCCCATACTCTTTGGAGTTCTTTTCCTTGATGTTCCATGGTTACCTTCTCCATAGTGAACCCAAACAGTATCTCAAGCTGCCTAAAGGTCACCATCTTCTTCTCTCCCTTTGCAAGAAAGTTATGTACCCCCAGCCTTGGTCCAACTCAGCTCGATCGAGCTCATCAAACTCGTGATGCTTCATCGACGCCAAAAACTCACAAGTCAAGCTCCTTGTAAGACTCCATGCGGTGAGAGAAGAACTTCCCCAATTGCATGTTCTTGAGCACCAACTCCACATCCTCAAAGATCCAAGATCTCTCATGGTGTCATCATGTGGGTACTTGGTCTCCACAAAGTCCATGGAGAAGAGAGCATTGTAGTGCTCTTGGTACATGGGGAGCTCATCCTCCTCTTGCTCTTCCTCAGCCTCTTCCATTGGCTCATCTTGGTTCCCCTCTTGTCATCTTCATCAACCAATTGGTTCACCTCTTCTCCTTCCTCTTCACTCTCAGTCCTCACTCCTTCCTCATTTGGAGAGCCATTTCCTCCTCTTGAACAAGGTTCACTCCAATCTCAAACTCTCCTTGCTCACTCTCACTACTATAGGGTCATTCCTCTTCTTGGTTCTCCTTTCTTCCCTCAATCTCTCACTCTCAGACTGTTCCTCAGAGTAGACATATCCTCTGCATCAGATTCTTCCATCCTCTGATCCATCTCTCCAAATCGGCTTGCATCTTAAGCCTTTCTCTCTTGCATTGCTTGACTCACCCTCAACCATTCTCCTCTGTGAAGCGGCTTCCCTCACTGTTTGTCATCCTTGTTACTCTGTTTCTTCACTAAAGTACCTGAAATGCATCAAAGATTACAAAGAATTAGAGTTGTAATGATCGGTTTGGTCAACTCGACACTCAGCTCGATCGAGTCAAAAAACTCGAGTGACAAACTCGATCGAGTTGGGTGAAAACAGAGTATAACCAAACCTAATTCAAGATTAAGAGCTGGAAAGATGCTAATCAATCAAATTGAACCAAGAACAACTAGTAAATGGAACAATGAGCAACTATAGAGAAGTACTAAGCATCTTAACCAAACCAAACTCAAATTCAATTTCAAGCACATGCAACAAGTTTAAAGGCAAAACAGAGGTGAGGTGAAACAAATTAACAAGATTATACAGCAGAGGCGAAATATGAGGGCAATTACTCAAGAACAAGTCCACAAGGGACACATGCAATCAAAAATCAAAGGAAACAAGCAATAGTTGAAATCGAGATGGATGAATGAAGGGTTTTAGGGTTCATACCTTGTTGAATGAGGAATTGAAGAGCAGTAAACAAAACCCAAGCAAAACAAGAGATGAACAAGGAAATCGCAAAAACTTAAGAGAAAAGATTGAAATTCGAAATTGAGTGTGGGAGAGAGAAGTGTGGATTCGATCGAGTTATGGGGAAGAGGGAGTGTTTGAGATGTGTGGTTGAGATTAAAAGATGAAATAAAGAGGGAACAAGAAACTAGGGATTCTCTGATCAAATTAGGGTAGTGGGGGACCAAAATCAGCTTGTGGGACCCACTCCCTTGACCAAGAAAACGGTTATGAATTTGAAATTCAAAAACTTACCTCGGTCGAGTTGTGTAGCTCGATCGAGTTGCCCTGGTTTCTAGCTCGATCGAGCTGTCGGTCGAGCTGGCTCCTTGACACCTAAACTTAACTTATTCAAAGGTTAAAACATAAAGATAGATAGAAATTGCATAAATAGAGTATGTACAAGGATAAACATGGGACTTCCTCCCAAGTGAGCTTGTTTAAGGTCCCATAGCTTGACCTTTACCTTCTTAGGCATTGGTTGAGCTAGTCCCACCATCAAGGGTGATAGTGAGGACTTGAGACAGAAGCTCCTTTAGCTTGGTTGGGTCCCTGGACTGTTCTGAAGTCACCAAGGCCTTGGCTCTAGAGAATGGCCTTGATCTCCCCTTGTACCTTATCTTGTACTCAATCTTCCCATTTTCAAACTTGGTGGGGAACAAAGTCATTGTGAGCTGAGATGGCTTGACTGAAGGGGCCTGAGCTGGTGGATCCTTTCTTTTATCTCCTGGTCTTGCCTTAGAGGCTGCATCCTCCCCTTCTTTAGAGCCCTTCCTAGTGGCTCATCAAACAAAGCTTGAAGGCTCTCTTCATCAAGCACACAAGGGGCTTGAACAAGTCTCTCAGCTCTTGGCCTATCAGATCGTGGTTTCTCAACTCTAGCCCTCTCAAGACGTGGCTTCTCAATCCTTGGTCCTCTCTCATCCTTATCCTTCCCAACTCTTGGTTCCTTGTCAACCCTTTCCTTCACAACCTTTGTAGCTCCATGACTCTTAGAACTGAGATTGGTACTGTCAATTGTGGCACAAAAGTCTGAACCTCTAGGCTGCAAGCGATATGACACCAAACTATTCACCTTGTGAAGGATCACTTCTTGCTTGTGAAAGTCTATTGAAGCGCCAACTGTACTAAGGAAAGGGGTTCCCAATAGAGGCAAATCCTTCTCTTCTTCCATTTCCATCACAGTGAGATCAGTTTGGATGATGCATTCTCCAATTTTCAAGTGATAGTTCTTGAACACTCCAAGAGGAGACTTAGAAGTTGCATCTCCAAACATGATTGAAGTAGTAGGGCGCTGCAAGGCTCCAGCTATGCCTAGCTTCTCTGCCATGGAGAGAGAGATCAGATTGATGCTTGCTCCAGAATCCACTAAGGCATTGTCAATCTCAAGATGCCCAAGTGTGCAAGGGAGAGTGAATTTCCCTTGATCCTTGACCTTTGGTAGGAAGGTGGGTGAAGTAAGCAGGTTGAACTGATGAGTAGACTCTTGTAGGACCTCTGAAACTTTATCACTGTTGGCTAGAACATCCTTGACCATTTGCATTTGATCAAATGCCTCACTCATGCTATCCATAGGAGGCAACTCAATTCCAATCCCACTGAGATCTCTTCTGAACTTGTGAATCACTTCCTTGTGACCTTGACTAAGTAGGCGAGACGAGGAAGCGGCAACCGGTTGATAAGGATCAAGCAAAACAGGCTGTCGGACAGAAGAGGTCGGACTCGATCGAGCTAGAGTTGGACTCGATCGAGCTGCCGATCGAGCTTGTCGTGCGAGCTCAACTGGTGAAGTGTGAATGGCCACAGTAGGTGCATGCACTTCTGGTTGATCAATCTGGACTCCAGGAGCCTCAGCAGCAACAATCTCTTCATCATTCAGCAGTAAACAAAAATCTTCAATGACCCTTTCTTGATCCTCTTCTTCAACAAGTCCTTCTTGAGTGAAGATGACCTTGCACTGTTCCTTGGGGTTCTGAATAGCTTTACCAGGTAGTTGTCCTTGCTTTGTAGCAGCAGCAACAGAAGAAGCATGATTCTCCAGAGAGTAAACCCTTGTGTTGAGGTTCTCGATCTTAGAGTTTATTTCAGCTAGCTTCTTGCTTGTGTCCACTACCCCATCAGCTTGCCCTTGAAGTAGTTGCTTTAGCATTGCCTTGAGCTCATTCTCTTGTGAAGGTGCAGGCTGGGGCGGTTGGTGGGGGAAGCCTGGTGGGATATTCATTTGTTGTCCAGGGAAAGTGCCTTGTGGTCCTTGGTAATTGTTCTTTTGACCATACCCATGTTGTGGCACCTGACTCGATCGAGCTGCTTGTTGTTGAGGATATACTTGGTCCTGAGGGTTAGCAACATCAGTGTTGCGGTATGACATGGCAGGGTTGGACTTGTAATTATAGTATCCTTTGTTGTAACCTCCTTGCCCATTGCTCATGTAGCACACCTCAGCAAATTGTGTATCCTCCCCTTCTTGGACTGGTTCCATCTCCTCAGCAGACACAAAGTTGACTTTCTTCATTGTGGACTGAGCTAGGATCAGCTTATCCAACTTCTCATTCAATGCCTTAACATCTTTTCTCAACTTTTCGTCTGACTCGATCGAGTGGTGGGTCGAGCTCCGGTTGGTGCGATCATACTCTTCTCCATAGCTTCCATTTGAGTTAGCTATGTTCTCCACAAGTTGCCAGCCATCATCTACATCCTGGTTGAGGAAGTTCCCATTGCTAGCTGTGTCTAGCATCTCCCTATACCTAGGCAAGCATCCTCTATAAAGAGTGGAGAGTAGTGATTCATTGTTGAATCCATGGTGTGGGCACTGACTTGTGTAGCCTTTGAACCTCTCCCAAGCCTCTGCGAATGTCTCATTGTTTCGCTGGATGAAGCTGGATATCTCTCCTCTAAGCTTGGCTGTGCGACCGGTGGAGAAAAACTTAGCAAGAAAGGCCTTCTTGCATTCATCCCAAGTGGTGATTGTGCCATGGGGCAAGCTCTTCTCCCATTGGTGAGCTTTGTCAGCTAGAGACATAGGAAAGAGTCTCAGCTTGATGGCATCTTCAGAGACACCATTGATCTTTGTCAAATCACAAAGCCTATCAAACTCATCAAGGTGGTCAATGGGGTCTTCACTTGGCAATCCATGGAACATCTTGTTCTGGACAAGGTTGATCATTCCCAGCTTGATCTCAAAGTTGTGGTTCTGCACTGGTGGTGGAACAATCCCTTGTCTCTGTTGGTGGCGGTTTGGAGCATCTCCTTGACCAATCGGTCGAGTTTGCCTAGCTCGACCGAGTCCATTGCCCAAAGGGTTTCCATTCCCCTCTGGTACATCCATTGTATCAGCAACAAGCACCTCAGGTTCCTCTTGTACCCTCTGTGACCTCTGAACCCTCTTTCTACCCGTTGTAATGTCTAGCTCGACCAAGTCTTCAGTTAGACCGACTCGATCGAGTTCGCATACACCTGCAAAAAGAGACAAAAACCCAGCAGTACAATAGAACAGGGGTGGTATAGCTTGATCGTCCAAGTGTGTTTGAAACTCAAATGCAACAAAAATATTCCCAAATCGGCAACGGCGCCAAATTGATGATAGGATTTTGTGTGTGTGAATGATATGAAATGAGGTGGAATGCAAACAGGGGTGAATAAAGATGATATGGTATGGTGCAAATGGATGCTAAAACTATGCAAAAGATGCATAAAAGATGTGCTAAAATTATGTAAAATGCAAGTACATCAAGAAGATGGGAAACTTGTCAAAGAAAACAAAGGAGGCTTATGCGGAGCTGTGTCTGGCCCAAGAAACGTGTCTATCTCATCCCTCCACTCAAGCTATGGAGCCGGAAAATGTAGCTCTAAGAGGATGGGAACATGTCTCAATGCTTGAAGAAAAATATTTGAAACAAAAGTCTAAGCTGCATTGGCTCAAGGTAGGAGATCAGAATAACAAATATTTTCATAAGGGGGTCGAAGAGAGGCAAGCTCAAAAAATGATAAAAGAAGTAAACTGTCGAGATGGTCATATTGCTACAAGTGGAGATGACATCAAGGAGGAGGCTGAGGGATTCTTCAGGGATTTTGTTCAGTTCAAGCCGACAGACTATGAAGGGATTTCTATCGACAGACTTATGGAGATTTTCCCTCGATATAGGGATGAGGATCATGCTATGCTCGTGCGTGAGGTCACAGACGAAGAGATTAAGGGAGTTATATACGCTATGCCTTCAGATAAATCCCCTGGACCTGATGGCTACACTGTTGAATTTTTCAAGAAGGCATGGTCTATATAGTAGGTGCAGAGTTCACAACTGCAGTCAAATCGTTCTTTGTCAAAGGTTTCCTCCCAAAAGGTGTCAACACAACAATTCTTGCTCTCATTCCTAAAACACCAGACGCTAAGGAGATGAAAGACTATAGACCAATCTCTTGCTGCAATGTGTTATACAAAGTAATCTCGAAGATCATCGCAAATAGGTTGAAGAAAATCCTCCCGGATCTTATTTCTCTGAATCAATCGGCCTTTATCAAAGACAGATTACTAGTGGAGAATCTGCTACTAGCTACTGAGTTGGTTAAGGACTATCATAAACACTCCATCTCTTCTCGATGCGCGATAAATATTGATATTTCAAAGGCTTTTGATTCTGTTCAATGGTCTTTCTTGCTCAACACGCTATCCGCGATGAACCTCCCGGCAACGTTCATTCACTGGATTTCTCTATGCATCACCACTGCCACCTTCTCGGTCCAAGTCAATGGAGAATTAGCGGGTTTCTTCAGAAGTGCAAGAGGCCTACGACAGGGACGTTCTCTCTCACCTTACCTCTTTATCCTCAGTATGAATGTTTTGTCCAAAATTCTTGATAAGGCGGCAAGCGATCGAGTTATTGGCTACCATCCTCGGTGTCAAAATGTCGGACTAACTCATTTGAGTTTTGCAGATGATATTATGGTGTTAACAGATGGGAAAATAAGATCGGTGGATGGAATCATCAAGGTCTTCGATGACTTTGCAAAAATGTTGGGACTCAAAATCAGCCTTGAGAAGTCGACTATTTTTTTGGCGGGTGTATCGAATCAAATAAAGGAGGATATGGCGCTGTGTTTTCCTTTCACCGTGGGGCAACTGCCAGCTCACTACCTTGGTCTGCCTCTGCTTACTAAGTGCATGTCATCGCATGACTATCTCCCTCTGATCGAAAGAATCAGGAAGAAGATCACCTCCTGGACAGCAAGATTTCTCTCTTTTGCAGGTCGGCTGCAACATATCGCCTCTGTGATTCAAAGCTTAACAAACTTCTGGCTCTCTGCATTTCGTTTGCCATCAGAATGCTTGAAGGAGATCGAGCGCCTCTGCTCTGCTTTTCTCTGGTCTGGCCCGACTCTAAGCTCTCACAAAGCTAAGATCTCGTGGTCGGAGGTGTGCAAACCAAAGCGGGAAGGAGGACTTGGACTTCGACCGCTAAAGGAAGTCAATGCTGTTAGCTGTCTTAAAATGGCTTGGAGGATCCTCTCATCAACTAACTCTTTGTGGGTGAACTGGATTAAAGCTTATTTAATACGGCAAGACTCATTTTGGACAGTACAGTTATCTACTAATATGGGGTCTTGGATGTGGAGAAAGATATTGAAGTACAGGGATAAGGCAAAAAGGTTTTTCAAGATGGATGTACGTAACGGAGAACAAACATCTTTTTGGTTCGATGCATGGTCCTCATTGGGTCCGCTGATTGAAGTGACAAGGGAAAGATGGTTTATTGATTTGGGTATATCACGCCAGGCAACCGTGGCTCAGGCTCTAGCAATGAGAATGACAAGAAGACGGCACCATCGTTCAGACATTTTAAACTAAATCGAAACGCTACTCAATGCATACCGAGCTTGTGGTATTGTGACTACGGATGATCTTCCTCTATGGAAGAGGGATGGGGATGAGTACAAGTCAACGTTTAACTCCAAAAACACATGGAAGCTTATTAGGGAGACCGGGACTGAGAACAGTTGGCATCGTGGAATCTGGTTCCGCCACTCCACGCCGAAGTACGCTTTCTGTGTTTGGCTTGCTATCCATAATAGGCTGTCTACTTTGGATCGTATGCAGATGTGGAATACTGGGATTATTACAACATGCACTCTCTGCCACACGCCATCGGAGACACGAGACCATCTCTTCTTCTCCTGTCGCTACTCGGCAGAAGTTTGGGGTGCCTTAAGCAAAGGCTTGCTCAAAAGAAGGTACACAACCGACTGGACAAGTCTAATCTCTTTCATCTTAGACACAGACCAAGATAGTATAACCTTACTGCTTGCTCGATACGTTTTCCAAACAACCACTCATGGTATATGGGGAGAAAGAAAATTCCCGACGCCATGGCGAGATCCCAACCCTTCCGAACCAGCTGATCCTTCTTATAGACAAGAACGTTCGAAACCGTATTCAAACCATCAGAAACATGGGTGACTCCAAGTACGAAGAAGCTCTCCAAATTTGGTTTGAAGCTCGCTCAACCTAGTCCATCTTCTTTGTATCTCCTTAAAAGGAATTATCAAAACTCTCAAACTCTAGACACACATGTTGTACAAAAGTTTGGTTTTTGAATAAAGTTTACATTACATTCAAAAAAAAAAAAAAAGAACAACACAGGGAGATGCTTCTTTAGGTAACATCTAACGGTTTGAGATTATTAAACACTTAGGGAACTTTTTTTCTTTTCTTCTTCGACACTTGAGGCTTTGCCTTCTTTTCTTTACTACTTAGAATCCCTTTTTTCTTTCTCTTTACACTTCCCAAACCTTTACTAGACCCTTTGAAACACAGACCAACTCCCTGGACTTAACCAAAACTCTTTTCTTTTCTTTTCCCAACTTTACCACTTTTCTGGAATTTAATAATTGAACTCGCCCAAGTCCAACTGGACACCCCCAAACTTAACCTGAAAACACCCCAAGAAGAACTAGACAACTAGAACTCCTGCTCTTGGCGATTTAAACCCAACACCTTATACCAAGCATGATCAAGAATAAGGCCTCACAATTCGAACAAGAGATGAATAGGGGGGGGTGTTTGAATGAAATAGGCTGAGATTTAGGGTGTGGTAACTGTCTCAAAAATGGAGAGAACTATTTGGACAAACAAGAGGGATAAGCAAGGGAAAAGAATGTCCAGATATGTATATGGTATCCATGAGTTGAAATCAAATGCAAACAATGGCAATTAAAGATCAAGTTCAAGGTTCAAATAGATAGGGAAATGCATCAAATCGCAGCAATGGTTGAATGAGATGTGCATGCACTGACTAATCAAGCTAAACATGGTGCTATCTTGCTCATTAAATCTCACCCTAGTGCACAAGAAAATCAAGAAACAAGGCACTCAACAAATCGCATAAGAAGGCATGTTCACAAGGTTAAATAAACAATGCACAACAAAACAGAGTTAAATGATGCAATCCTAAGACGATTCTTCAAATATGAATGCAACTACATGAAATATTTTTGGATATTCGAAAAAATTTCAATTTTTAGGGGTTTTCTATGCAATAAGATGTTGCATGAAAAATTGAACTAAGAACCAGAATAAACAGAGTTAAACTACTCTTAAACCCTCCCCCCAAACTTAAATCACACAGTCTCTTGTGTGATAAAAGCTCAAAGAAAGATTCAAGAGTTAAAAACAAAGAGAAAATGCATAAAATGAAATGGTATGTACAAGGGAAGAACTGTTTGATACCTTAGTGCTCCCCAAAGAACTGGGAAGCAAGGTCATGAGATGGAGAAGGCAGACGCTTGGGCTCGGTCGAGTTCTTTCTCTTTCACCTTGGGCTCGATCGAGGCTGCGGGTCTAGTTAGCGTAACTTCTCCTTAAAACCATTTTCCTGAAAGACTTAAATAAAAGTGATATGTACAGGATAAACATGGGAATTCCTCCCAAGTGAGCTTGTTTAAGGTCCCATAGCTTGACCTTTACCCTTTTAGGAAGGCGTTGGATCATGAAGAGGAGTTTTGATGTTCTCTTCAACATGGGTTGCACCTAGGTAAGGCTTGCACCTATGACCATTCACTGTGAACTCCTTCCCATCCTTGTTGGTCAGAGTGATGAAGCCATATGATAGAACTTCATGGATTTTGAATGGTCCTGACCATTTTTGACCTCAACTTTCCAGGGAACAACCTCAGCTTTGAATTAAACAATAGCACACTATCTCCAGCTTTGAAGTGCTTAAGGCGGATCAGCTTGTCATGGGATGCTTTAGTTATTTCCTTATAGATCTTGGAGTTCTCATAAGCATATAATCTGATTTCCTCCAGCTCGTGCAAGTCCATAACTCTCTTCTCTTGTGCCGTTTTCAGATCAAAGTTGAGCATTTTGACTGCCCATAGTGCCTTATACTCAATCTCTACGGGTAAGTGGCAAGCTTTTCCATACAGTAGGTTGAAAGCTGACCTTACTATTTTTGTAGGCTGTTCTGTTAGCCCAAAGTGCATCATCGAGCCTGGTCGCCCAATCCTTCCTTGTGAAGCTCACTGTTTTCTCAAGGATGGCCTTTATCTGTCTGTTGGAAACCTCAACTTGTCCAGTGGTCTGGGGGTGATAGGGCGTAGCCACCTTGTGTTTAACTCCATAATTCTTCATCAACTTCTCAAACACCTTGTTGATGCAGTGGGAGCCGCCATCTGAGATCACAACTGTAGTTATTCCATATCTTGGGAAGATGATGGTCTTTAAAAGCTTGATAACAACCTTAGCATCACAAGCAGGGCAGGCAATAGCTTCTATCCACTTAGACACATAGTCTACAGCCACGAGAATGTAGTTGTTCGCATGTGAGGCAGAATTAAAAGGACCCATGAAGTATATCCCCCATACATCGAAAATCTCAACATCTAGAATGAGATTCTGTGGCATCTTGTTCCTATTGGTAATCCCTCCTTTCCTTTGGCATGGATCACATCTAGAAATGAAACTTGTTGCGTCCTTAAACAGGGTAGGCTACCATAGTCCAGCTTGCAAGACCTTAGTTGTTGTTTTGAATGTGGCAAAGTGACCTCCATAAGCAGACCCATGGCAATGTTCTAAAACACTTTATACATCTTCTTCAGCTATGCATCTTCTGTAGATGCTATCTGGTCCTCTCTTGTACAAATAAGGTTCATCCCAATAGTAGTGCCTAGCATCCATAAAGAACTTCTTCCTTTTGTAGGCATCAAAATCATTGGGAACCTCTCCAGCCACCATGTAATTCACTATATCAGCATACCAAGGAAAATTCTCATCTCGCAGAGCCTTGACCTCATCGAGTCTGGTTTTCTCCTCCAAACCTTCCTTCAAAGTCCTGATAGCCATTAGGTGTTCTTCAGGCATAGAATCATAGATAGGGACAATGTCTTCAATTCGCATCCTGGACAAATGATCAGCCACCCCATTCTCTATTCCCTTCTTATCCACAATCTCCAGATCAAACTCTTGGAGCAGCAAGATCCATCTAAGCAGCCTGGATTTTGTATCCTTCTTAGCATAGATGTGCCTAATAGCAGCATGATCTGTGTACACAATCACTTTAGATCCAACTAGGTAGCTGATGATAGAATTTGTGTGTGGGTGTGAAAGATATGATATGAAATGTGGTGGAATGCAACAGTGGTATATAAGATGAGGTGGTGGTAAAACACAATCACAATCAGCAATTCCCCTTAACCATCATAGTCATTAAGTATAAGGGTTATCAATCCATAAGGGTGAGATGTTGCTCTATGAGAATATGCAAACACAAGAAAGTCAAGCAAATGATTAAATGAGGGATGTAACAACTAAACAACCTAATGAAACAGTAAAGCAAGCGGCTCGACCAAGACTCGAGCGAGTAGAACAGAGTACCAAGCTCGATCGAGTTGAGGGTCGAGTTGGTAAAAACAGAGGAAAGCAATGAAAAGCAATAAAGGTGCAAACTTTAAGATGCTAATGCGAGAATTAGGGTTAAAGACAGCCACTATACTTAATCAGTTGCTCTTAAACAACTTGTATCAAGGCTATCTCTTGATATTGAGCTTCTCAATGCCTAGCTAACCCTTTCCCAAGGTGAAAGCTATCAACCAAGACTTGATCTCAGAAACAGGGGGTTAGCCAGTGAGAATCAAGCCTTGGAGGCCATAGGATCATTGCTCAAACTAATCCATCCAACCCCTATGAACTCCATTTCGAGAGCAAGAGTTATTGGAGCTCTTAGTGGACCTTTTCCAACGATTTCCATCACTTCCATGTGGAGAATCGCCTATGGACATACAAGCCAGGGATAGTGGTCATGTAGCCTTAAGGTTTGTCCAAAAGAGAGAGATTTCTAGATTAAGAACATAAGCAAGAAGGATTAAGCATAAAAACCTCTAACTATCCCATCTTAAACCCTAAAGGGAAACTACTCACTACACATGAATGTAAAACAACCAAATGCAATGAAATAAACATCAAAAGATAGAGGAGATAAAGATAAACAACTTTTATTGAAATAGCAAAGTGCAAATACACAATAACAAAGCCTAGATCTAGGGTTCTATGAGCAAGAGCTCAAGAACACAAAGAGAGGCTAAAAAGTAAAAAAGAAATGCAAATACAAGATTAAATAAAAGTTGAGCAAAAGCTATGTTTAATTCGTGGCTCAATGCCATTTATAGTAAAGCAAACTAGGTTTAGGGTCAAAGGGGAGTCAAAGGGAAGCAACATTTTTCGGGTTTGACTTTGACTCCTGGAAAAGCAGCTCGATCGAGTTGGAAACTGGCCGGTCGAGCTGGTGGGTCGAGTCCAACCAAATCGTCGTATCTTCTGAACCGCTGGTCCGAATGACATGAAACCACCTCCAGACGAAAGCTAACTCAATTATCCACAACTTCCAAGAAGAAGTCAGAGGCTGAATCGGAGTGAAACCCTTCATTTGATACGATACTTCGGACGCATCTCACTAGCTCGACCGAGTGCGGGTCCGTACATGGGGCAGACAGAGTCTTTCCTTCCTCAACTAGTCTCCAGTGATAGGCAATGTTCCAATTAGCTCCAAATGACCTGATTAAGACATCAAACGTGCATATGTATGCAAATGCAAGCCTAAAACTACTATGTATGCAAAAGAAGAGAAAAGGAACAAGATATGATGCTAATGGATGCTAAAACTATGCAAAAGATGCATAAAAGATGTACTAAAACTATGTAAAATGCAAGTACATCAACACCCCCAAACTTGACCTTTGCTTGCCCTCAAGCAAACAAATAGAACAAGAAAGAGATGAGGTTTGAAAACAAGTTGATTCAACCTTAAAAACATGTCCTCAAAAGCGATTTGCTAAATGTCCAACTTAGAGATTCTAGAATGCAACAAGGTGAGAGATATTCATTAAGATTTAACCATGCTTATCAACATCAATCCCACTTCACAGTCACTCAAACAATGCATTCAAATCAGCAAATCCCTTTAACATTCATTAAGCAAAAACAGTGAACCAAAAACATGCAAGATCAATCAACTCATTTGGTTTCAAGGGTTTATGGGTTAAGAGACAAAGAGGGTCTCTTTTGTATGGTGGTTTAGTAACAGGGATCTCTCAAGAAAGTGGCTTTGCTTTGGCAGAAGGCTAAGTGTTAGAACCAAAGATGATGCAAGAACAGCAGCTCGAGCCGCCTAATCCTAACTCGATCGAGTTCAACACTTAGAGCTTTTTAGAACAAAATCCTAACTACCCTTTTTGGCATTTCGCCTTTGAAACTGAGGAGCTTTGCTCACTTTTCTTTTAAGAACTTCCTAGGGAGAGGCTTCTTGAGGTAACATCTAGCGGTTTGGGATTTTCTAAACACTTAGGGAACTTTTCTTTCTTTTTGACACTTGAGGCTTTGCCTTCTTTTCATTCTACTTAGAACCCTTTTTACTTTCCTTTTTTAACTTCCCAAACCTTTACTAGACCCTTTTTAAACTGCCAACTCCCTGGACTTAACTAAACTCTTTTTCCTTTGGATTTTCCCAACTTTTACCACTTTTCTGGTTTTTACACCCAACTCGATCGAGCTCGAGTTGGCACCCCCAAACTTAGCCTGAAAACAATCCCAAGAGAACTAGACAACTAGAACTACTGCCCCTGCCGGTTTAAACACAACACCTTATGCTAAGCAAAGCCAAGAAAGGTTCTCACATTCGCACAAGAGATAATATGGGGTTTGAAATGAAAAAGGCTTAGGTTTAAGGTGTGGTAACTGTCTCAAAGATGGAGATCAGCTATCTGGACAAGCAAAGGGATATGAAAAGGTAAAGAATGTCCAGATATGTATGTGGTAGCCATGAGTTGAAATCAAATGCAAGCATTGGTAATTAAAGATCAAGTTATGGTTCAAATAGATAGGGAAATGCATCAAATCACAGCAATGGTTGAATGAGATGTGCATGCAGTGATATGATCAAGATAAACATGGTTCTTGCTGCTCAATCAATCTCACCCTAATGCACAAAAGAATCTAAAAACAGGGCACTCAAGAAATCGCAAAAGATGGACAAGTTTTCAAAGTCAAATCAACAATGCAAGTGAAAAATGCAATCCTAAACAAGTCTAGCAAATATGAATGCAAAAAGATGAAAATATTTTTGGATTTTTTGAAAATTTTATGATTTTTTTGGTTTTTCTATGCAAAAGATGAATGAAAAACTAAGAACAAAGAAAACAAGGTTAAATCATCTCTTGAACCCTCCCCCAAACTTAAATCACACAGTCCCTTGTGTGAGAAAAATTTAGTGAAAGATTCAAGAGGGCAAAACCAAGAAAAAACAAGAACAAATGCAAGAAAATATGAAATGGTATATACAAGGGTTGGTGTTTGGATACCTCAGTGTCCCCCAAAGAACTGGGAGACTAGGTCGTGGTCTGGAGATGGTAGACGGCCATCAGGAGCACTCCATGCAACTGGGGTTGCCTCTTGCGGCTCACTCGATCGAGCTTGTGGCTCCTCTTCCTCCTCTTCTTCATCGTTGAAATGTGTGTGGCTCCTTGGCCTTGGTGGAGCTGTGCTTGCTCGAAGCTGTTGTAGGGGTTCCATTACTCTGGGGAAGTCCTGGTACTGGTTGGATCGTACTCAAATCCGGATCTCAAACTGGGGCTCCTCCAGGTCAGCTCGACCGTCAGCTCGATCGAGTTGAGTTTCCTCTGTTTGGACTCGATCGAGTCCGGTGGTCGAGCTGGAGCGTCTGGCCTTGGAAGTCTTCCTCCTTCTCTGCGTGTTGTCTTCTCCTTCCCTTGGCTCGAAAGAAGAGGCTCTGTGAGGCTCTTGGGAGAGCCTCCTTTGAGTGGTGAGGAGTGACCTACTCCTAGGGAAAGTGGGGCCTTGGGTGCCTTCTTCTTCTTGCTTGAAGAACCAGAAACCTTTCTTCTCCAAACTCTTGATCTTGCTCACCATCTTGTCCATGGACTTTTGCATCTTCTCATGGCTTTCCCTTGCCATTTGTTGAACTTTTGGAGAAGTCCAATCCTCTTGTGGGCAGCCACAACAGAGGGGTTCATCCTTGGAGCCTCATACTCCTCAAAGTAATAGCACTCAGGCTCACCCAAATCAGCACTCTCCTGCACTCATCTTCAGCTTGATCTCAGCTCGATCCTCAGCTCGATCGAGCTCAGGCTCCTCTTCTTGCAAATCCGCTTCATGCCCAACTAAAGTGTACACAGGGGGTCTGAAATCAATGTTTGTACCTCCTAGAACCGTGGTGAGCTCAGGGTTGGGCAGAAGAAGCTTGGAGAGGTCCAGCCAATGGATGGTGAACTTGAATTGGAACCTCCCATCCAACTCCTTGTGCTCAATGAGGAGGTTGGTCTTGCAAAACTTGATGTCCATCCAACCTGGTGGAGTAGACCTTCTCTTGTCCACTTGAACTCCTGCTGCACAAAGAATTGGTGTGATCACCCCTCCAACACTAAGCTTTCTTCCTCTTGGTGCCTAGTGTTGTAAGCTGTGACCTTGTAGGCTTGGAGCTGCTCAAGGAGAGGCATGAGATTCCCTGCGTGTGCCTATCTCCTCTGATCTTCTTCCCATCCCTTGTGCGTGAGATGATGGGCTTGATTCCCATGTCAAGGAGCTTCACTTCTCCCTCATTGATTGTCCAGTGGCTTTCCTTGCAAAGAAGGTGTTGGCAAGTGCCTTGTGGACATATCTCAAGCACAGGCTCCTGATCTGAGCAGCCTTGGACCTTGAGGAAGAGTACACTCCATCAGCGATTGTAGCCCAACTCCTTTGGAGTTCTTTTCCTTGATGTTCCATAGGTTCCTTCTCCATAGTGAACCCAAACAGTATCTCAAGCTGCCTAAAGGTCACCATCTTCTTCTCTCCCTTTGCCAAGAAAGTTATGTACCCCCAGCCTTGGTCCAACTCAGCTCGATCGAGCTCATCAAACTTGTGATGCTCATCGATGCCAAAAACTCACAAGTCAACTCCTTGTAAGACTCCATGCGGTGAGAGAAGAACTTCCAATTGCATGTTCTTGAGCACCAACTCCACATCCTCAAAGATCCAAGGTCTCTCATGTGTCATCATGTGGGTACTTGGTCTCCACAAAGTCCATGGAGAAGAGAGCATTGTAGTGCTCTTGGTACATGGGGAGCTCATCCTCCTCTTGCTCTTCCTCAGCCTCTTCCATTGGCTCATCTTGGTTCCCCTCTTGATCATCTTCATCAACCAATTGGTTCACCTCTTCTCCTTCCTCTTCACTCTCAGTCTCATCACTCCTTCTTCATTTGGAGAGCCATTTCCTCCTCTTGAACAAGGTTCACTCCAATCTCAAACTCCCCTTGCTCACTCTCACTACTAATAGGGTCATTCCTCTTCTTGGTTCTCCTTTCTTCCCTCAATCTCTCACTCTCAGACTGTCCTCCTCAGAGTAGACATATCCTCTGCATCAGATCTTCCATCCTCTGATCATCCTCTTCCAAATCGGCTTGCATCTTAAGCCTTCTTTCCCTTGCATTGCTTGATTCACCCTCAACCATTCTCCTTGTGAAGCACGACTTCCCTCACTGTTTGTCATCTTGTTACACTGTTTCTTCACTAAAGTACCTGAAATGCATCAAAGATTACAAAGAATTAGAGTTGTAATGATCGGTTTGGTCAACTCGACACTCAGCTCGATCGAGTCAAAAAACTCGAGTGACAAACTCGATCGAGTTGGGTGAAAACAGAGTATAACCAAACCTAATTCAAGTATTAAGAGCTGGAAAGGATGCTAATCAATCAAATTGAACCAAGAACAACTAGTAAATGGAACAATGAGCAATTCTAGTGAAAGCACTAAGCATCTTAACCAAACCAAACTCAAATTCAATTTTCAAGCACATGCAACAAGTTTAAAGGCAAAACAGAGGTGAGGTGACAAACTAACAAGATTATACAGCAGAGGCGAAATATGAGGGCAATTACTCAAGAACAAGTCCACAAGGGACACATGCAATCAAAAATCAAAGAGAAACAAGCAATAGTTGAAATCGAGATGGATGAGTAAGGGTTTTAGGGTTCATACCTTGTTGAATGATGGAATTGAAGAGCAGTAAACTAAAACCCAAGCAAAACAAGATGAAGAACAAGGAAATCGCAAAAACTTAAGAGAGAGATTGAAATCGATTTTTCTTGTGGTGAAGAGAGAGAGAGATGAGTTTCAGAAATTTTAAGTGTGGGAGAGTGGAGAAGTGGATTCGATCGAGTTATGGGGAAGAGGGGTGTTTGAGATGTGTGGTTGAGATTAAAAGATGAAATAAAGAGGGAACAAGAAGCTAGGGATTCTCTGATCAATTAGGGTAGTGGGGGACCAAAATCAGCTTGTGGGACCCACTCCCTTGACCAAGAAAACGGTTATGAATTTGAAATTCAAAAACTTACCTCGGTCGAGTTGTGTAGCTCGATCGAGTTGCCCTGGTTTCTAGCTCGATCGAGCTATCGGTCGAGCTGGCTCCTTTGACACCTAAACTTAACTTATTCAAAGGTTAAAAACATAAAGATAGATAGAAATTGCATAAATAGAGTATGTACAAGGATAAACATGGGACTTCCTCCCAAGTGAGCTTGTTTAAGGTCCCATAGCTTGACCTTTACCTTTTAGGCATTGGTTGAGCTAGTCCCACCATCAAGGGTGATAGTGAGGACTTGAGACAGAAGCTCCTTTAGCTTGGTTGGGTCCCTGGACTGTTCTGAAGTCACCAAGGCCTTGGCTCTAGAGAATGGCCTTGATCTCCCCTTGTACCTTATCTTGTACTCAATCTTCCCATTTTCAAACTTGGTGGGGAACAAAGTCATTGTGAGCTGAGATGGCTTGACTGAAGGGGCCTGAGCTGGTGGATCTTTCTTTTATCCCTGGTCTTGCCTTAGAGGCTACATCCTCCCCTTCTTTTAGAGCCCTTCCTAGTGGCTCATCAAACAAAGCTTGAAGGCTCTCTTCATCAAGCACACAAGGGGCTTGAACAAGTCTCTCAGCTCTTGGCCTATCAGATCGTGGTTTCTCAACTCTAGCCCTCTCAAGACGTGGCTTCTCAATCCTTGGTCCTCTCTCATCCTTATCCTTCCCAACTCTTGGTTCCTTGTCAACCCTTTCCTTCACAACCTTTGTAGCTCCATGACTCTTAGAACTGAGAGTGGTACTGTCAATTGTGGCACAAAAGTCTGAACCTCTAGGCTGCAAGCGATATGACACCAAACTATTCACCTTGTGAAGGATCACTTCTTGCTTGTGAAAGTCTATTGAAGCGCCAACTGTACTAAGGAAAGGGGTTCCCAATAACAGAGGTAAATCCTTCTCTTCTTCCATTTCCATCACAGTGAGATCAGTTTGGATGATGCATTCTCCAATTTTCAAGTGATAGTTCTTGAACACTCCAAGAGGAGACTTAGAAGTTGCATCTCCAAACATGATTGAAGTAGTAGGGCGCTGCAAGGCTCCAGCAATGCCTAGCTTCTCTGCCATGGAGAGAGAGATCAGATTGATGCTTGCTCCAGAATCCACTAAGGCATTGTCAATCTCAAGATGCCCAAGTGTGCAAGGGAGAGTGAATTTCCCTTGATCCTTGACCTTTGGTAGGAAGGTGGGTGAAGTAAGCAGGTTGAACTGATGAGTAGACTCTTGTAGGACCTCTGAAACTTTATCACTGTTGGCTAGAACATCCTTGACCATTTGCATTTGATCAAATGCCTCACTCATGCTATCCATAGGAGGCAACTCAATTCCAATCCCACTGAGATCTCTTCTGAACTTGTGAATCACTTCCTTGTGACCTTGACTAAGTAGGCGAGACGAGGAAGCGGCAACCGGTTGATAAGGATCAAGCAAAACAGGCTGTCGGACAGAAGAGGTCGGACTCGATCGAGCTAGAGTTGGACTCGATCGAGCTGCCGATCGAGCTTGTCGTGCGAGCTCAACTGGTGAAGTGTGAATGGCCACAGTAGGTGCATGCACTTCTGGTTGATCAATCTGGACTCCAGGAGCCTCAGCAGCAACAATCTCTTCATCATTCAGCAGTAAACAAAAATCTTCAATGACCCTTTCTTGATCCTCTTCTTCAACAAGTCCTTCTTGAGTGAAGATGACCTTGCACTGTTCCTTGGGGTTCTGAATAGCTTTACCAGGTAGTTGTCCTTGCTTTGTAGCAGCAGCAACAGAAGAAGCATGATTCTCCAGAGAGTAAACCCTTGTGTTGAGGTTCTCGATCTTAGAGTTTATTTCAGCTAGCTTCTTGCTTGTGTCCACTACCCCATCAGCTTGCCCTTGAAGTAGTTGCTTTAGCATTGCCTTGAGCTCATTCTCTTGTGAAGGTGCAGGCTGGGGCGGTTGGTGGGGGAAGCCTGGTGGGATATTCATTTGTTGTCCAGGGAAAGTGCCTTGTGGTCCTTGGTAATTGTTCTTTTGACCATACCCATGTTGTGGCACCTGACTCGATCGAGCTGCTTGTTGTTGAGGATATACTTGGTCCTGAGGGTTAGCAACATCAGTGTTGCGGTATGACATGGCAGGGTTGGACTTGTAATTATAGTATCCTTTGTTGTAACCTCCTTGCCCATTGCTCATGTAGCACACCTCAGCAAATTGTGTATCCTCCCCTTCTTGGACTGGTTCCATCTCCTCAGCAGACACAAAGTTGACTTTCTTCATTGTGGACTGAGCTAGGATCAGCTTATCCAACTTCTCATTCAATGCCTTAACATCTTTTCTCAACTTTTCGTCTGACTCGATCGAGTGGTGGGTCGAGCTCCGATTGGTGCGATCATACTCTTCTCCATAGCTTCCATTTGAGTTAGCTATGTTCTCCACAAGTTGCCAGCCATCATCTACATCCTGGTTGAGGAAGTTCCCATTGCTAGCTGTGTCTAGCATCTCCCTATACCTAGGCAAGCATCCTCTATAAAGAGTTCTCTATAAAGCTTCTGTTCCCAGAGGAGCTTATTGATGAGAATCTAGAAGGATTCAAGGAGAGAGTGGCAAGAACTCTAAAGCTTTTTCCTAAGGCAGTAGTGCCAAGGGACATTCATGGAGAGATTGTCTATCCAGCTGTGAATCACCCACCAGATACTCATTGCAAGGAGAAAAGACTTGGAGGATCAAGGATGCCTCTTGTCTCCTATCTTCTCCTGAGCGCCAAGCCTTACAGTCAAGCTAAAGACTTAAAACAAGCGCTGCATGGGAGGCAACCCATGAGGTACTTTTACTTTTCTTTCTTTAATTTTCTTAGTTTTTGTTTTGCTTTTGTGTTTTCTTTGTTTTAAGATAGGATAGAAGGAGAAAAAGGTGTGAAAACACAATCCGCGCCAAAACATTGGCCGCGGACGCGCAAAAGTAATTTTGGCCGAGCAATTCTCATCTGGCCGACCGTTACGGTCGAGCCGGGAAGGAATAGCTCGTGCTCGGCCGGATTCACTCCATTGCGCGACAGAACCGTTCGCGCGCACGACTGCACGGAAGGAACAGCGCGCTCGGCCGAAATTTTCGTATCGGAACGGACCGACCGTGCCGGTCGATCCGGGAAACAAACGATCGGCCTCGGCCGAAATTCTCTCGCCAAAACGAATTTGGCCGACCAAATCGCTCGACCGCGACAAAATCCATCGGCCATCGGCCCAAAACTTTTCTAGGCCAAGGTAAGTCCCCTTTTCATTAAATTCAAACCGGTTTTAACCAATCTAAACCAACTTAAACCGGTTTTCAATCAAAATTCGAATTTGAAAAGGAAAATTGATAGGATTTAGATCTTATTTACTTTCACCTTTCCCTTGAAAACCACAAGAACCTCTCTTTCTTCTCCAAAACCCTAAACTCCATTAGAGGAACTCTAAGAGTTTTGATTTCAAAACTTTTACTGTTCATAACTCTAAATTGGAATTTACTTGCTCTTGCAACCTTATTCACTTTTCAACACACAAGGTATGTCTTCTAACTCTAATCCTATGTTTATGCAAGATCGAAAATCTTAATAAGTTTCATGTTTGGTCTAAACTCTTGTCTAGACTTGAAATTAGCATCCTTATAGTCTTGTAATGAACTTTGCTAGGTGGAACCTAGGTGGTTTAGAGTTAATTTGAAGTTTAATTTCACAATTGAATAGTTTTTCACAAAACTTATTGGGCATTCCAAACCCCTTATTCAAAGGTGAAATTGCTTAGGCATACTTCAATTCATTAGTTTATCTAGTGATTACTTGGATTAGAAACTCAATTTCTCTTGATTTGCTGAAAATTTTGATTTTAAGCACCATAATCTTGGGATGAACAGTAAAATCCGAAAATTAATTTTGAAAAAGTGAAATTTCTATTTTGTCTCTTTGATTCATGATTAAGCCTTGAGTTGTTCCTTTATTCCATATCATTATTGCAACTCAATTAGCTTATTCTTCTTTTGCATTAATCACAAACTCATATTTCTTCCCAAGAATTTGCTCTTGTAGGTACACAATGGCAAAGACAAAAGGAAATGAGAGTATGAAGAAGAAGAAGAACCCATTCATGGAACCACCAAAGAAGCAAATCAAGCTAGGGAGTAGTAGCTCCAATGCAAGAGCAGAATACCAACTTCACCACATTCCATTGATGCAATCAAGAACATGTGGAGAGTCCAAGAAGAGGAGAAGATGATTGGGCACTTGTAACCTTTGTTGGAGAACAAAATCAAGACCCAAGAAAGTGTAAGAAGGCAATGGAGAAGGTGAACATCGAGCCATGTGTGAAGATGGACACCCAAACCCTTGATCTTCTCAAGATAAGAGATGATGTCACATGGTACATAAGGAAGCTAGGCTTGAGCAAGCTCTTCAAGCTAGAATGTAGTGAGTACTCACAACTCACCAAGGAGTTCCTCTCCACAGTAGCTCTTGCCTTTCCCAACCACAATGGAGACCAACCAGCTGGTGATGGACTCCTACTCTTCAAGATAGGCGATGCCAATGGGCGCATCTCATCTCAGCTCTATGCCAACTCTTTGGACTTCCCAATGAGACAGCACATGACTTCAAGGAGAACTCAAAGAGGAAACAAGCTGCCTTTGCTGATTGGACACACTTTGCCAATGAACCATTCTTGCCTTCAAGGTCAAAGGTGTCTAGAATCACCCATCCAGCCATTCGCTATGTGCACCGCCTCATCTCCACCACTTTCCAATGCAAACAAGAAGCCAACAAGGTCACAACTGATGAGTTCTACATCCTCACCACACCATTCATCAAGCATGAGTACAAGGCCAACCTTGGACTTTTACTTGCCAAGACATTTATCAATGTGAGGAAGCTAGCTCAAGACTTGGAAGGCAACAAGAAGCTTTGTGTTCGTTTTGGGAGGCTTATCACGGCCATAGTACTGCATGTGGGGATTGACATTCCCAACTATGAGCCACTACCCAAGCCAACCCCTTTGGATCTCCATGCTCTTCAGCACATCCACTTCCTAAACCGTTGGACTAAAGACCCAACTCGGTTTTGCTATGAGTTTCCAATTGGTCCAGCCAACACTTCCCTTGTCTTGCTGCCACATGAAGACATCCCAAGCCTACGCTCAGGAGTTGTCACTTTCCAGCCCAATGAGGAAGATTCTATGTTCCATCAAGTGAGAAACCATCATTCCCCATGCTCACCTATCGCACACTTCAGCATGCAGTCAAGACTCAACGCCGCATCCAAGAACGCCATGTTCTCACTACTGGCATGGCTGCGCACCAAGCTCTAGACCGTGTTAACAAGCTGGAGAAGATAGTGGAATGCCAATCTCGCTTCATCTCACGCCTAGTTCGTGTAGTTCGCCACATTGCACCGGAGAGACTCTTTCGCCCTTCTTCCACCGCTAGAGAGCCATATGAGCCTGACCTTGGTGAGTTCTCACTAGACTCAGAGCTTGGTTCAGAAGGCGATGACCCCATAGATGAGGAAGAGAGTTCTTCTCACTGCCACACATAGTCATCTCAAGTGGTACTTAGTGCAATGGACACTTACAAATCTCCATTTTCTATCCCTATCTTATTTTAATGAATTTTTCTTTATTTTTCTTTTACTTTGAATATTACCTCTCACCTTAATGTGATTTGCTTTCACCGGGACGGTGCAAGTTAAGTCTGGGGGGAGTTTTATTGTGTTACTAATGCATTTTTCTTTCTTTTCTTATGTTTTATTCACTTTGTTTCATGTTTTTCAAAAAGTTTTATTGAGTCAAAAACCAGTCCGGAAGTTATGAACTTGCTTTGAGAATTGAGAGTGTTGTGCTAACAATCCATGACCCTAGAGCAGAAACCAGCTAAAGGCACAAGCCTAACAGAAGCTCTTACAGTGGATCGACATGCTAGCTCAGCAAAATCTCTTACACAAGCCTAACATAAGCTCTTACTAATGCATTTTTCTTTCTTTTCTTATGTTTTATTCACTTTGTTTCATGTTTTTCAAAAAGTTTTATTGAGTCAAAAACCAGTCCGGAAGTTATGAACTTTCTTTGAGAATTGAGAGTGTTGTGTTAACAATCCATGACCCTAGAGCAGAAACCAACTAAAGGCACAAGCCTAACAGAAGCTCTTACAGTAGATCGACATGCTAGCTCAGCAAAATCTCTAAGGTAACCAAGAAATCTAGAGTTAACCTCACACTTAATCAATCTTAATTACTCTTATCAAGGGGGTTGGCATACATGTCGACAGTTCCTTGCTTGATTTTCAATAAGATTTGTCTAATCTTTAAAGAGTTCTCCTCTTTCTCCCATCCCAAATGGTAAGTAATGTGATATGAGAAAAAGCTCAAAGAGCACAAGGACAACAAGTAAGCATGAGGAATGCATATGTTTGTACCTTCATGTCTTATGGAATACCTTAGTCAAACAAGGAACAAGCTAAAGACTTATCCTGTGGTTGAAAGAAATGTCAATAGAAAAAAATAAAATGATACCCTAGAAAAGTAGGGATAAATTGACCTTTCAAAGTTCTGATGTGAGAAAGAGAGAGGAAAAGGACTCATTGCACTTGAAGAGGCAATCTTGGAGAGGATCAAGTGGGTAAGAAAAAGTTCAATTGATCGATGTCCCCTTGATAAAGAATTCACGCTTTAAATTTATGCAAGAGGTTAGCAATAGAGAGTTTGGATTGCTGGATAAGACTAGTTGGGTTGGTATTGTTCGGTAAACTTGCAGGGTGTATGTGAAGCTAACCTTATGTTGCCTATGTTCTTAGTGGAATACAGGAAAGGAACCCTTCACAGGATATTCAAAGGAGCAAGGGAGTTTCCACGTTTTCAAACCTCTTTCACGGATTTAGATTCTGTTTGCTTGGGGACAAGCAAAGATCTAAGTCTGGGGGAGTTGATATACCTCTATTTTACATGCTTTTAATACTGTTTTAGTATTGTTTTCTAATGGTTTTTGGCAGATTTTCTATCTAAAAAGGTAGTTTTACTGTGTTTATAGTGTCTAGAGTCTAAACAGGTGAAAGGATGCATTTTGGAGCAAAACCATAGGATTTGCACTTCAAGCCGCTTGATATACCTCTATTTTACTTACTTTTTATGCTATTTTACTATGGTTTTTTTTCTAGTGGATTCTTGTGTTAAAAGGTAGTTTTTATGGATTTATAGTGCAAAGAGTCATTTTACGTAAAAATGTGCATTATGGAGCAAAACAGGAGATTTGGACTCTAAACCAGTTCAATGCCCCTGCATCAACTTTGGATGGAGCTAGAAAAAGATCTACTCAATGGATTTCACCAAGACCAGTTCCCTGCGTGCTCTGATTGAGTTAAATTTCCAACGCAATTGGAAAGGCATCATTTGGATGAGTAGAAAAGGAGTTATAGCCAAAAGAGTGAAGACTGTCCAGACGGCTCTATCGAGAATCAGCGCCCAAACCGCGCAGTCCGGCTGGCCGAGGAACGCATGTTCCGCGCTCGGCCAAAGCTGCGTCCGTCCGACTGAAGTCTCGGCCAAGTCCAAAACCACTCGGCCGATCACGCATCACGACCCGGGAAACTCAAGCCCGCGGTCGGCCACGCCACAACTGGCCGCGCCACAACCGCGCACGACCAAAGCGCGCGACCCGGGAAACTATGCCTCGCGTCCGGCCGAAGATTTCCATCGGCCAATTCCTATCCGCCCGACCACGCCGGCGATCGTCATAACATCCGGCCCCGACCGTTCCGACTCGGCCAAAGACCCGACTGTCCGGCCGACCGTCCCGCACGACCGTCCGAACGCCGCGGTCGACCCGAAGCCGTTTTTGAAGCCCAATCCGCACAATTCAAGCCCAAAGCCGGCGCCGACCTAGAAGATTAGGTCTAGCCGCTTTCATACTTACAGCATTATAAATACTTCTTTTTAGCCTTGTAACTCAAGGAGGAGAGAGACCACAATCTATTTTACATCTTAATAAAGTTTTGCTTGCTTTTACTTTGTTCTTGCTTGTTACTCTTTCTAGAGAGGATTCGAATCTCTGTTCTTATGAATATGAATTCGTTTCCTTCTCTATGTCTGAGTAGTTTACTTGTTAAGTGATAGGAAGTCAAAGGATAGCATTCATGAATGCTTGATGATTGATCACAATTAGGGTTTTACTTACAATCTCCATCTTTGCTTATACTTAATGCTTGTTGTTAATCTGGCCAATTAGCATATGCCTTTAGGTTGATTTGAGCCTCGACAGTGCTGTATCATTCGCCTGAACTAGTATTTGGTGGGCAATCTCTTTTAGACTGCGACAGTTGATCTACTTGTAGGTTGTGAACAATTGATCTTGATCGAACTAATGCTTGATTTAATCACCTAGGGACATACCAAAAGTTTAGCGACTAGGTAGATTAACAAAGGGGTCGGAGCCTCGACAGTGGAATGATCATACCATAGTGTTTCAAGTTCTAGATTAGCACCTAATTGCGGTAACCCTAATTGATTGATTTCATGCTTCTTGAATTGCTTATCTCAAGACTATCCTATTGCTTAGCTTTCTCTCCTATTGAATCCTTACTTTTAATTACTTGCATGCTTTACTTTCTCTGCACTCAACCAACTTATACTTTTGCCCTAGCTTGATTCAAACTCATAACTTGTAGTGTGCAATCTGGTCCTTGTGTTCGATACCCGTTTACTACTTCTGACCTGTGCACTTGCAGAATCAGGGATAGGAAAGGGGAAGACCTGATCCCGCGATCACCGCTCCATGCACAAGCACCAACTTTAAGAGGGCCCAGAAAAAGATCTACTCAATGGATTTCATCAAGACCAGTTCCCTGCGTGCTCTGATTGAGTTAACTTTCCAACGCAACTGGAATGGCTCATTTGGATGAGTAGAAAAGGAGTTATAGCCAAAAGAGTGAAGCTGCTCCAGACGGCTCTATCGAGAATCAGCGCCCAAACGCGCAGTCCGGCTGGCCGAGGAACGCATGTTTCGCGCTCGGCCAAAAGTGTCCGTCCGACTGAAGTCTCGGCCAAAGTCCAAAACCGCTCGGCCGATCACGCAACACGACCCGGGAAACATTGTCCCGCGGTCGGCCAAGCAACGTCACGCCATGCCGCGCACGACCAGCCGCGCGAGCCGGGAAACAAAGCCTCGCGGCCGCGCAACCCGTTCGCGTACCACGGCCGATGCATCCGTCCGAGCCGGGAAAGAACGTCCCACGTCCGGCCGAGAAACCTCATCGGCCAAATCTCATCCGCTCGACCACGCCGGCCGACCGTGAATCCATCCGGCCACGACCGTTCCGACTCGGCCACGACCCGACTGTCCGGCCGATCGTCCCGACCGACCGTCCCAACGCCGCGGTCGACCCGAAGCCCGTTTTGAAGCCCGATTTCATATTTTCAAGGCCCGGCTTAACCCTAAGCCGCCTCAAAAAGACCTAGCACTATATATATAGCTTTTTAGCCTCTTGTGAAAAGAGAGCCGCCCTTGTATTTCGATTTCCTACTCTAAGTTTTATTGCAATCATGTTTTCTTCATCTCTATGTGTGTTTGCTTTGATCATGTCTGAGTAATCCACTAGTTAGGTTGCTAGGGTTACTATTCAATGAGTTGCTTGCATGATCTTTGATTTCAATGATTAGCTAGGGATTATATTAGAGTCTTTGTCTCGTCTTGTGCACTTAACTAATGCTGATTGCTTTACCGCGCATCTAGTAATCCGATCTTAGGTTGATTTGAGCCTCGACAGTGCTGTATCATTCGCCGGACATATTCTTTGACAAGCTAGGTTTCTTAGACTGCGAAAGTTGATCTACTATAATCTAGTGAACTGTATCAGAACCTATTCATTCTAAAGCTTGATTTAATCACCTAGGGACATACTGATGCGATCATGGATGAGGAGGTTCAGGAAAAGCAGCTCTTGGCCGAGGAAGAAGATGGGATGGAGCAGCTTGTAGCCGCGGATGGACTTGAAGCAGAGCAGCTTGAACCTGAGGAGATCATAGCCATTCCAACGGGCCCCATTACTCGTTCACAAACTAAGGCACTAAACCAAGAAATTGGCAAAGTCCTTAGCTGTTTGAGTCAGCAAGAAACCAAGCCAACTACTCTAGTTTGCTTGAAGGCCTTACAAATGGGATAAAGAGACAAGTGTGTTGTGGTGTGCTCTTTTTCCCTTGTCAAGTTTTGTCCCTTTGGGTTTTCTTGACAAGGTTTTTAACGAGGCCCATAGCACACTTTCAAATAATCTCTTTTCTCATTTGTGAAGGTCCGGCCCATGTGTTTCAAAAGAGAGCGCCAAGCAACCGAAGGGTCGTATTTTCTAGTCTTTGTTTCATTTATGTTTTTGTGATTTCTCGAGATGTTTGGAGCTTGTTCCAACATCTCTCTCTCTCTTTCCTTCTCTCTATCTCTCGTTCCCTTTATAACTGAAACCCTAGTCTCTCTTTGAAGTTTATCAAATAATCTTTTACCAAAAACCTCTCTTTTGTTTGATCATTCTCTGTTCACTTGTTGTGCGTAATATCAACTAAGTCTACAGATTCCCTCTCACTTGTTGTGTGTAATATCAACATGTTGGAGGTGGTGTTCGAGATCTCTTCCGCTGGATCTCTAGTATAGCCATTCGTTTCACTTTTCAATCCGCTCAATCACTCATCATCAGTTCCTTTGTGATCCGATCCACTCATTCACTTACCTTCATTCACGATCTACTCCAGGGGCGTATCAGGTGGTATCAGAGCCCCTTGAAGCTAAGTGATCTCGATTTTCTTCTTTATGTTTATGACTGTTCATTTTCTAAATCTGAGAATCGTAGATCTTGAAAATGATATTGTTTTGTTGTTGTGCTATTGAAATTTGGCCGAGCAATTTCCAACCGGGCCGACCATGCCGGTCGAGCCGGGAAGGAAAGGCTCTGCTCGGCCGACGAACTTAGCGCGACAAAACCGTCCGCGCGGACGCACGGACAGAGAAGGAACAGGCCGCGCTCGGCCGGAATCACGTATCGGAAAAATCGGTTTCTCGTCCATTCGCAAGTTTGGCCGACCAAATCGCTCGACCGCGACAAAATCCATCGGCCATCGGCCCAAAACTTTTCTCGGCCAAGGTAAGTCCCCTTTTCATTAATTCAAACCGGTTTTAACCAATCTAAACCAACTTAAACCGGTTTTCAATCAAAATTCGAATTTGAAAAGGAAAATTGATAGGATTAGATTTATTTACTTTACCTTTCCCTTGAAAACACAAGAACCTCTCTTTCTTCTCCAAAACCCTAAACTCCATTAGAGGAACTCTAAGAGCTTTGATTTCAAAACTTTTACTGTTCATAACTCTAAATTGGAATTTACTTGCTCTTGCAACCTTATTCACTTTTCAACACACAAGGTATGTCTTCTAACTCTAATCCATGTTTATGCAAGATCGAAAATTTCAATAAGTTTCTTGTTTGGTCTAAACTCTTGTCTAAACTTGAAATTGCATCTTATAGTCTTGTAATGAACTTAGCTAGGTGGAACCTAGGTGGTTTAGAGTTATTTGAAGTTTAATTTCACAATTGAATAGTTTTTCACAAAACTTATTGGGCATTCCAAACCCCTTATTCAAAGGTGAAATTGCTTAGGCATACTTCAATTCATTAGTTTATCTAGTGATTACTTGGATTAGAAACTCAATTTCTCTTGATTTGCTGAAAATTTCGATTTTAAGCACCATAATCTTGGGATGAACAGTAAAATCCGAAAATTAACTTTGAAAAAGTGAAATTTCCATTTTGTTCTTTGATTCATGATTAAGCCTTGAGTTGTTCCATTATTCCATATCATTATTACAACTCAATTAGCTTATTCTTCTTTTGCATTAATCACAAACTCATATTTCTTCCCAAGAATTTGCTCTTGTAGGTACCCAATGGCAAAGACAAAAGGAAATGAGAGTATGAAGAAGAAGAAGACCCATTCATGGAACCACCAAAGAAACAAATCAAGCTAGGGAGTAGTAGCTCCAATGCAAGAGCAGCAATACCAACTTCACCACATTCCATTGATGCAATCAAGAACATGTGGAGAGTCCAAGAAGGAGAAGATGATTGGGCACTTGTAACCTTTGTTGGAGAACAAATCCAAGACCCAAGAAAGTGCAAGAAGGCAATGGAGAAGGTGAACATCGAACCTTGTGTGAAGATGGACACCCAAACCCTTGACCTTCTCAAGATAAGAGATGATGTCACATGGTACATAAGGAAGCTAGGCTTGAGCAAGCTCTTCAAGCTAGAGTAGTGAGTACTCAACTCACCAAGGAGTTCCTCTCCACAGTAGCTCTTGCCTTTCCCAACCACAATGGAGACCAACCAGCTGGTGATGGACTCCTACTCTTCAAGATAGGCGATGCCAATGGGCGCATCTCCATCTCAGCTCTATGCCAACTCTTTGGACTTCCCAATGAGACAGCACATGACTTCAAGGAGAACTCAAAGAGGAAACAAGCTGCCTTTGCTGATTGGACACACTTTGCCAATGAACCATTCTTGCCTTCAAGATCAAAGGTGTCTAGAATCACTCATCCAGCCATTCGCTATGTGCACCGCCTCATCTCCACCACTTTCCAATGCAAACAAGAAGCCAACAAGGTCACAACTGATGAGTTCTACATCCTCACCACACCATTCATCAAGCATGAGTACAAGGCCAACCTTGGACTTTTACTTGCCAAGACATTCATCAATGTGAGGAAGCTAGCTCAAGACTTGGAAGGCAACAAGAAGCTTTGTGTTCGTTTTGGGAGGCTTATCACGGCCATAGTACAACATGTGGGGATTGACATTCCCAACTATGAGCCACTACCCAAGCCAACCCCTTTGGATCTCCATGCTCTTCAGCACATCCACTTCCTAAACCGTTGGACTAAAGACCCAACTCGGTTTTGCTATGAGTTTCCAATTGGTCCAGCCAACACTTCCCTTGTCTTGCTGCCACATGAAGACATCCCAAGCCTACGCTCAGGTGTTGTCACTTTCCAGCCCAATGAGGAAGACTTCTATGTTCCATCAAGTGAGAAACCATCATTCCCCATGCTCACCTATCGCACACTTCAGCATGCAGTCAAGACTCAACGCCGCCACCAAGAACGCCATGTTCTCACTACTGGCATGGCCGCGAACCAAGCTCTAGACCGTGTTAACAAGCTGGAGAAGATAGTGGAATGCCAATCTCGCTTCATCTCACGCCTAGTTCCGTGTAGTTCGCCACATTGCACCGGAGAGACTCTTTCGCCCTTCTTCCACCGCTAGAGAGCCATATGAGCCTGACCTTGGTGAGTTCTCACTAGACTCAGAGCTTGGTTCAGAAGGCGATGACCCCATAGATGAGGAAGAGAGTTCTTCTCACTGCCACACATAGTCATCTCAAGTGGTACTTAGTGCAATGGACACTTACAAATCTCCATTTTCTATCCCTATCTCATTTTAATGAATTTTTCTTTATTTTTCTTTTACTTTGAATATTACCTCTCACCTTAATGTGATTTGCTTTCACCGGGACGGTGCAAGTTAAGTCTGGGGGGAGTTTTATTGTGTTACTAATGCATTTTTCTTTCTTTTCTTATGTTTTATTCACTTTGTTTCATGTTTTTCAAAAAGTTTTATTGAGTCAAAAACCAGTCCGGAAGTTATGAACTTGCTTTGAGAATTGAGAGTGTTGTGCTAACAATCCATGACCCTAGAGCAGAAACCAGCTAAAGGCACAAGCCTAACAGAAGCTCTTACAGTGGATCGACATGCTAGCTCAGCAAAATTTCTAAGGTAACCAAGCAATCTAGAGTTAACCTCACCCTTAATCAATCTTAATACTCTTGTCAAGGGGGTTGGCATACATGTCGACAGTTCCTTGCTTGATTTTCAATAAGATTTGTCTAATCTTTAAAGAGTTCTCCTCTCTCTCCCATCCCAAATGGTAAGTAATATTTATGAGAAAAAGCTCAAAGAGCACAAGGAAAACAAGTAAGCATGAGGAATGCATATGTCTGTACCTTCATGTCTTATGGAATACCTTAGTCAAACAAGGAACAAGCTAAAGACTTATCCTGTGGTTGAAAGAAGGGTCAATAGAAAAAATAAAATGATACCCTAGAAAAGTAGGGAGAAATTGACCTTTCAAAGTTCTGATGTGAGAAAGAGAGAGGAAAAGAACTCATTGCACTTAAAGACAATCTTGGAGAAGATCAAGTGGGTAAGAACAAGTTCAATTGATCGATGTCCCCTTGATAAAGAATTCACGCTTTAAATTTATGCAAGAGGTTAGCAATAGAGAGTTTGGATTGCTGGATGAGACTAGTTGGGTTGGTATTGTTCGCTAAACTTGCAGGGTGTATGTGAAGCTAACCTTATGTTGTCTATGTTCTTAGTGGAATACAGGAAAGGAACCTTTCACAGGATATTCAAAAGAGCAAGGGAGTTTCCACGTTTTCAAACCTCTTTCACGGATTTAGATTCTTTTTGCTTGAGGACAAGCAAAGATCTAAGTCTGGGGGAGTTGATATACCTCTATTTTACACTTTTTATACTGTTTTAGTATTGTTTTCTAATGGTTTTTGGCAGGTTTTCTATCTAAAAAGGTAGTTTTACTGTGTTTATAGTGTCTAGAGTCTAAACAGGTGAAATGATGCATTTTGGAGCAAAACCATAGGATTTGCACTTCAAGCCGCTCCATGCACAAGCACCAACTTTAAGAGGGCCCAGAAAAAGATCTACTCAATGGATTTCATCAAGACCAGTTCCCTGCGTGCTCTGATTGAGTTAACTTTCCAACGCAACTGGAATGGCCTCATTTGGATGAGTAGAAAAGGAGTTATAACCAAAAGAGTGAAGACTGTCCAGACGGCTCTATCGAGAATCAGCGCCCAACCGCGCAGTCCGGCTGGCCGAGGAACGAATGTTCCGCGCTCGGCCAAATCATCCGTCCGTCTGAAGTCTCGGCCAAAGTCCAAACCACCGGCCGATCACGCATCACGACCCGGGAAACATGTCCCGCGGTCGGCCAAGCCACGCCACTCACGCCAGCCGCGCACGACCATGCGCGCGAGCCGGGAACAAGCCTCGCGGCCGCGCAACCTTCGCGTACCACGGCCGATGCGCCGTCCGAGCCGGGAAAGACGTCCCACGTCCGGCCGAGAACATCGGCCAATCTTCATCCGTCCGACCACAGCGGCCGACCACGAATCCGTCCGGCCACGACCGTTCCGACTCGGCCATGACCCGATTGTCCGGCCGATCGTCCCGCCGACCGTCCCAACGCCGCGGTCGACCCGAAGCCCGTTTTGAAGCCCGTTTCACTATTTTCAAGCCCGGCTTAACCCTAAGCCGCCTCTAGAAGACCTAGCACTATATATATAGCTTTTTAGCCTCTTGTGAAAGAGAGCCGCCCTTGTATTTCGATTTCCTACTCTAAGTTTTATTGCAATCATGTTTTCTTCATCTCTATGTGTGTTTGCTTTGATCATGTCTGAGTAATCCACTAGTTAGGTTGCTAGGGTTACTATTCAATGAGTTGCTTGCATGATGATTTCTGATTAGCTAGGGATTATATTAGAGTCTTTGTCTCGTCTTGTGCACTTAACTAATGCTGATTGCTTTACCGCGCATCTAGTAATCCGATCTTAGGTTGATTTGAGCCTCGACAGTGTTGTATCATTCGCCGGACATATTCTTTGACAAGCTAGGTTTCTTAGACTGCGAAAGTTGATCTACTATATCTAGTGAACTGTATCAGAACCTATTCATTCTAAAGCTTGATTTAATCACCTAGGGACATACCAAAAGTTTAGCGACTAGGTAGATTAACAAAGGAGCCGGAGCCTCGAAAGTGGAATGGTTTTATATTCGTGATCTGTGTTCTAGACGGTTCTTAATATCCCAATATCCCTAATCAATTCATCTATCATTGTTTCATTGATCATTGCTTGCTTCTCTGCGATAGCCCCTATGACCTAGCGCTTTTCCTTTATTGATTTACAACCTCGTTTACTTGCTAGTTCGGTTCACCATTACAACCTCAATCATACTTTTGTTTTAGCTTGATCCAAAATCCATAGTTTCAAAGTGTACTCAATAGCCAGTCCTTGTGTTCGATACCCATACTTCCGCGATCTGTGCACTTGCAGAGGTCTAGGAGTTTGGTAAAACCTGACTCAACATCATCATCCAGTGAGATCGATCCTTGAAGGCTATAGAAACTGTGCTTAAATCAACCCTTTAGCACCCATGAACTATCATTCTCATGAGACAGGTATGCTAAAGCTCTTAGTGGACTTGTTCAAGTGATATTTTATGCATTCTCATGAAGTTAACCACTCAAAATCGAACACACCATGGATAGTGGTTGTTTTATCTTAAGCTTGGTCCAAAAAGAGATATATTTTTAGTTTAAGAACCTAAGGCAACAAGGATTAAGCATAAACAGCCCTTAACCTAACCCATCCTTAATCCTAATGGAAATTTACTCCCTAAACATGATTAAGAAAGCCGTAAAATGTAATGAAATAGACATCATTAGATAAAGGAAAGCAAGATAAACAACTTTATTAGAAATAGCAAAGTGCAAATAAGCAAGTACAAGGTCTAGATCTAAGATTCAATGAGCATAAGATAAAAAACACAAAGATGAGGCTAAAAGCTAAAAGGAAAAAGGAAAATTACATGATTAAGCAAAACTTTTTTAATTCGTGGCTCTTTGGCTTTTATAGCAAAGCAAACTAGGTTTAAGGTCAAAGCCAGTCCAAGGGAAGCAACAATTTTCGGATCCTTGTCCCCTGGAAAGCAGCTCGATCGAGTTGTCTTTTGGCTGGTCGAGCTAATGCAATGTTTGAGAAGTTTGGCCTAGCTCGATCGGTTGGTCAAGCGGCTGGGTTGAGCTGTGCATAAAGGTGCCACCTTTCTTCATCTTGAGCTGCGCGGTCGAGTTGTGTCCCATGCAGAGTCCTTCCTTGCTCCACACGTCCCAAGTGCTCCAAAGTGCTCCATAACGACCTGTTTAAGGTTCAAACATGCACATGTATGCAAATGCAATCCTAAAACTACAATGTATGCATAAGAAGAGCAAAACACCAAGAAATTAGGTTTTGGATGATGAAAAGTATGCAAAAGATGTATAAAAGATGGGCTAAATGCATGAATATTATGAGTACATCAATGTTTCATTCTCCTTTTGGTCCTTCTTCTTTGTATCCTGTGTGATTCTTAGCTTCCTGTGTCCAAGACTTCAAAACAAAACAAAACATTAAACTTAAACTAAAAGAAAAGAAAGTTAAGAAAAGACCTTGCATGGGTTGGTTGCCTCCCATGTAGCGCTTGTTTTGGGTCTTTAGATTAACCGTAAGACTCTTCTAGGTAGAGAAAGATGAAGGACACGGCCTGAGACAAAGTCTTTTAGTGTTTGTCTCATCATGTCCTTGGAGATGATCAGGTGGTTCTCTTTGGCGACCTCTAATGAGCTTAGACAGTTTGATTGGCGAGATGAATGGTATGGTGGGATAGAAAACTGTCTTGCTGACATTGGCTAGAGAGATTTCCTATTTGGAAGGTCCATGATAGCTCCAACAGTGGCCAAGAAAGGTCGGCCAAGTATGAGAGGTGTATCACTTCCTCCTTTGATGTTCATAACATGAAAGTCCACCGGCATCTTTGTGTCTCCTATCTCAAGAAGAACATCAAGCACTACTCCTCGCAGTTTGGCTATGGTATGATCAGCAAGTCCAATGCTGATTTGTGCAGGCTGTAAGCGTGTGAGGCCAAGGAGTTTTGCGGTAGAGGTTGGCATTAGGATGATGCAAGAACCGAAATCACAAAGTGATCTATCAAAGTAGTGGCCATTCACTTAACATGGGATGGAGAATTGGCATGGATCTTCGATCTTGTAAAGAACCTTGAATGTAGGCTGAACCTTAGCTTTCTCATAGAGCTGTATAATCTCTTATGGAATCTCTTTGCAGTTGTGGAAGAATGGGGGTGAATGGATAGTGTCTCCAAGCTTCATGGAAAGTCATGATGGCCGGAAACGTTTGGACGAATTGGTTGAACTCGGCTAGCTTCTCTCTTGAGATGGAATTTCTGTACCATTTAAGGCGTGGTGTAGGAGCTGGGTATGGTGGTTGATTTGCTGCTTTAGAAGACAAGGAGAAGCGACCTTGTCTAAAGAGTTGATGGATATCTTCCTTTGTTTCGCCGGTGGAGAAGAAAAAGTTAACCAAATCATGGCTGTTCCAAGCTTCTTCAAAGGATATGTAGAATGGGACTTTGGAGTGACTTGACCTTAGCATTAAGCTCTTTAGGCTTTATGGGGCTTATTTTGCTGGAGTACCAAGTATCTTCTACTTCATTAGATGTTGGCTGTGGCCTTTGGATCACTTATAGTCTTGGAAGTGTTGATGTTTGGCTTGGTGGTGGTGGTGAGAATTGAGGGTCAACTGAGATAGGGCTTTTCTTTCTCTTCTTAGGATAAGTATTAATGTCAATACTCTGTTCTTCATCTTCCTCATCTTCATAGTCTTCCTCATACTCTTGTTCTTCTTCTTCTTTTTCTTCACTAACATAGCGTGTGAAGCCTTCTTGTGGAAGTTCTTCAGTAGCTTTAGGTAGCTGCTCTATGTGTGGAGGAGGTTGATGGTAATGGTAGGGTCGATGGTTTAGCTTCGGTGGTGGAACATAGAGTGGACCTCTAGCAAATCTAATGAGGAAAGCTTCCTTGTATCTATTCCATGTCTTGAAATCAACTTGGGCAAATAATCTAACCCACTCTTGTGCTCTTCCAGGAAGAGATAATTGGAATAGTTGGATCTTCTTTGGATTGTCACCAAGACCATAATAGTTGCATAAACTCTCAAAGTTGTAGACATGCTAATTTGCACATTCGGATATGAAATCATGGAAAGGGTCTCTTTCCGCATGCTTGATCAGATCACCATTCATCATATCTAATGGTGGGGCATAGTTGTCTCTTTCTTCTTCTCTATCTAACCTCCTAGATGATAAGAGTGTTGGTGGTACTTGGACTTGAAAGGGGGTCGCCTAACAAATCTCTCAAGAAAGGCTTCACGGCAATCGATCCATGACTCGATTGAAAAGGGTGAAGGTTGTTGTGTACACTCAAAAGCCTCTCCCAGCTAAGGGCATGCTGAATAGCATTATCTTCTTCTCAAAGTTGAAGACTCCATAAGAATCACAAAGATTCTCAAAGTGATCAATGTGCTCCAGCGCATGCTCTTGATAGAGATCATGGAATTGATCTCTCTTCACGAACTCGATAAGCTCAGGGTCGATCTCTTCTTCTGGTGTAGCTAGAAGGTGTTCTTCTAGGTTGAAGACGGCTTGGCTAGACGTCTCCAGGTCAGCTGCTTCTAGGTAAGGGAGAAAATTCTTCTTTTTCTTCAAGGGAGCGAGTCCAAGTCGACTATTGTAAGGTTCCCATGAAGGTGGTGGTGCTTGAAAACTCGACATCCTTGACTCGATTGGATCACTCCTTTGAGGTGAGATGTGGCGAAGTCGTATCGCCCTAATTGGATTAGGAACTCTTGGATACCTATCCATATTTATAGAAAACAAAACCTGAAAAGTTCTAAAAGAAAAGGAAAAGGCAAATTAGAAAGACAAAAACGAAAATTTTAAGGAAAACCTAGGCTAAATCTCTAGCAAGAACTCGTAGGTGCTAATCTGTCGCCGGAAACAGCGCCAAAAACTTGATGCGGGATCATGTTTTTCCAATTCCTATCCCTGATTCTGCAAATGCACTGGTCAGAAGTAGCAATGGGTATCGAAACAAGGACCATATTGCACGCTACAAGGTGTGAGTTCGAGATTGAGAGCTAGGTGAATGTATAGATTTGGTGTGTTTATGATTAAAGATTAAACAATAAATGAAAGTAAAGAAAGAAAGTAAATCGAGGTTGAAATCAATAAGGGAGAGAAGCTAAGCAATAGGATAATCTCTAGATAAGCAATTCAAGTACCATCTAGAACTCAAGACACTAATGTATGATCTTGCCTCTGTCGTGGATCCGACCCCTTTGTTAATCTATCTAATCGCTAATCTTTTGGAATGTCCTTAGATGATTAATCAAGCATTAATTTGAATGAGTCTCGATTGTTCACAACCTATAAATAGATCAACTGTTGCAGTCTAGAAGAGATTGCTCACCAAGTACTAGTTCACGTGAATGTATCATAACTTTTGTGGCTCAAGTCTACCTAAGATCATATGTTGATTGGCCATATCAACACCAAGCAATGAACACAAGCAAAGGTGAAGAGTTTATGTAAAACCTTAATTCATATAAATCGATTATCAAGCTAACATGAATACTATCCTTTGATATCCTAGTACTTAACAAATAAACTACTCATACATTGAGAAGGAAATCAAAATCATATTCATAAGCACAAAGATCCGAGATCCTCTCTTGCAAGAGAACAACAAAACAAAGAAAAGCAAAACAACTTTATTCAAAGATGTAAAGTAAATCGTGGTCTCTCATTTTTTTTTGAGTTACAAGGCTAAAAAGATGTATTTATAATGCCCTCAGTCTTGAAGAGCGGCTAGTCCTAGATCTCAAAAGTCTGCATAAGTTTTGGGCTTCAAATCGTGTGAAACGGGCTTCAAAATCGGCCTTATGTCAATCGGAACGTTCGTACGGTGGTCGCTGCGTTCGGCCGGTAATTGGGTCATGCAAGGTCCTCGGTATGGTCTGTACGATAGTGGTCGGAGGGTTCCTCGGTCGGTCATCGGGATCGGTCGGACGGATATGTTAATCTGCGCGGGTTGTCGATCGCGGGACAACGGCTTCCTGGTTAGACAGCGCGGTCGTGCGGACATGTAGAATGTGGGACGTGAATGGGTCGAGCATGGGATGATGCCTTCCTGGTCGGAAGGCGTGGTCGTGCGGACATGCAAGACATTGGATGGGAACGGGTCGACCACGGAGCGATGCTTCCCGGGTCGACCTGTGCGCTCGGCCTCATGTATGGAAGGTCAATAGATGGTGCAGGACATGGCTCGACCGTGGGACGGTGTTTCCCGGGTCGGCCGACGCGCGAAGTCGAAGCGCGGTACAGTACATGCTCCGTTTCGGCTGTCTAGGTTCGGACTTCACTAAAACGATCATAACTCCATTTCTACTCAAATTAATTATGCAAATCCAATTGCATTGGAAAGCTGACTTACGTAGGCATCGCGGTCAAGTGGTCTCCTTGAATTCTGTTGAGTATAATGTTTTTAAGCTCTTCCCAAAGTTGATGTTGCGGTATGGAACTGGTTTAAAGTTGTTTTCCTAAATTTTGGTCCATGATGCACCTTTTGACCTAAAATGACTCTTTGCACTATAACTCCATAAAAACTACGTTTTAAGACAAGAATCCACTAGAAAAATATATATAAAGTATGTAAAAAACATGTAAAATAGAGGTATATCCAATACCCATATGAAAATCCCTATACATGTGCAGTAGCAAACTATGACCAGAAAAATCAGCATAATGTTATTCTAGTCTTGACATTTCCCATTTCTCACTTAAACCTCACAATCACAAAATCAATCAAGGATAAAGTGCACAAGGGAAAAAAAAGTGTAAAAACATTTATTCGATAAATTACTGGAAAGTTTCTGATCAAGAAATCAATATTTTTTACAGGAAATAGCAAAACCGAAGCGAGAATCATACCACAGAGATGAGAATATGAAGGGTAGTAATCGTAGTCAGAATCTATAAATTGAATTATTGGGAAACATTATTCCAATTTTTCTGAGTTTCTTGATATGGAGTAAAAGAATCACTAATTGATTTTATTGGGATATTGTAGAGGTTAATGGGCCATGAGGTCTTAATCTATAGAGAGTGTGCAAGATAAAATCTCACATCAGAATTTGGGAAAAACCTTGAGCAATATATAAGGGACTGAGGCCTCTCTGCCTATTGTCAATTGGTTTTATGTTAGATGCTAAGGGAACTTAACAAAATCGTAGACAAACGTCGTTTGGTTATTGTAGAGGTTAATGGGCCATGAGGTCTTAATCTATAGAGAGTGTGCAAGATAAAATCCCACATCAGAAGTTGGGAAAAACCATGAACAATATATAAGGGACTGAGGCCTCTCTGCCTATTGTCAATTGGTTTTATGTTAGATGGTACGGGAACTTAACAGATTCGTAGACAAACGTTGTTGGTTATTGTAGAGGTTAATGGGCCATGAGGTCTTAATCTATTGAGAGTGTGCAAGATAAAATCTCACATCAAAATTTGGGAAAAACCTTGAACAATATATAAGGGACTGAGGCCTCTCCGCCTATTTTCAATTGGTTTTATGTTAGATGCTAAGGAACTTAACAGATTCGTAGACAAACGTCGTTTATGATCAACTTGAACATGCAAATTTGAAGATGAAAGAAGGATGATAATTTTCATTGCGTTAACGCGGGGATTGTAGCAGAAGATGAAGATGAAAGGACATTGATTTAATTTGTGAGATTGCCACATGTCCCCCTTTCCAGTGCTGATGTGTCAGCATGCTAGAGAGAGATAGGCAACTTTTATATATTAGATATATATATATATATATATTTTTTTTTTGTTAAAGCAAATTGGTATATCTAATTCTCTCCCTTTGGTTTAGATTCAAACTGTGATATTACAAAACCATCTTTAATTTCCTTCCAAAACCATTGACATAACTTAGGCCATCTCCAATGCAACACTAAAACACTAGACAGTAGTAATGTTTTAAACCTCTCCAACGATACAACACTGCAATAGCAATTTTAGTATTTTGCTACAATGTGTTTAGGTGACATAAACTCATCTTCTGACTTTTTCATTGGCTTCTTCTTTTTCCACCAACCTATTCTCAACAAATTATGTATATATAAATATATATATATATATATATATATATATATGGATGATATTTGCCACGTTTGAAACAAGTGCAAAGGCCAGCATTCAAAAGGTCGTAAAGAAAGAAACGAGTTTGCTCTTGATTTATTGTAAGTTTTCGTTTTTCTGTATGGGTTATTCAAGGGAAGTAACTCTCGACAATCAAACAGATACATTTGCATAAAGTTGAAGTTTGATTAAGTTCACAAACTATATAAAATAACTCTCTTAGGTCTAAAGCAAAATAGATAGTGCATTATGGGTCCAAATGGTAAGTTGGTAACTAAAGAATCTGTGTGAAGTTTCTTGTCTCTAAAGTATGACAATTCTATTTTCTCATGGATGTTTCGAAAAATTCTAAAGCTTCGTCAAAAATCTCTCTCTTTCATGCGGATATCAATTGGTAATAGAGAAAACACCTTCTTTTCGTGGGATCCGTGAATTCCATCTGGTTCACTAATCCACTACTTAGGACAGCAAGGTCCTGCTCTTATGGGCATTCCAGGAGACGCTTTAGTAAGAGATCGTATCTCGGCAGAGGGTTGAATGCTTTCTGTTTTGGCATTTTGAATCTGTGAATTTTTAATGAACCTACCGCACTTGTTGATTCTATTAGATCAAGTATTTATATCGAGCATGAGTTTCTATTCTAATTAGAATGTATTGAGCCTATGAATCCATTTTCTCTTTTTCTTTTGATTCAATAATGTCATCTGGAGGTTCTATCTTACATATCTTCCCTGGTTATAAGTCGCACTAATGATACACAACTTTGGCAGGTGGATGATCGAATCTGTTCAAAGTTTAATTCAAAGGAAATATGGGGAAAAATCAGATCAATCAAGCCGGAGGTTTCTTGGTACTCCCTGGTTTGGAAGAAAGTGGCGATACCGAAACATACGACATCAACATGGTTGTTTGTTCTTCATAGGAATCCTACTTTATCTCGCCTTTCTTCTTAGGGTTTGGATGTGGTAGACACTTGTGTTCTTTGTGGTGTCGACCAGGAAACAAGAGCTCATCTGTTTTTTTGAGTGCTCCTACTCTAAGCAGATTTGCTTACATATTATCCATAGTGATGTACTCAACATTTTCAAACATTTAGCGTCACACTTTGCATGGTTTTGTATGTCTTTGAGTCTCATTTCATACCATTTAGTGTGAGTTTCATCTAACTTTAGAAAATTTAGCTTTTAACATGGCATTTTGCATTTGCATTACATTTGGAGTATGTTTCTCAGGTGATCAGAGTTGGAAGCAAAGGAGACAGACGCGGGTGATGGTCAAAGACAAGCCAGAAGCTGATCAGAGTTCAAGGTGTTTTAAGGAGCTCACAGAACAGATGACTTGGTGATCGCGGGATCAGGTCTTCCCAATTCCTATCCCTTATTCTGCAAGTGCAGAGGTTACAAGTAGTAACGGGTATCAAACACAAGGACCAGATTACACACTACAATGTATGGGTTCTAGATTAGCTAGGGACAAAGTATAGAGTTGATTGGATTGTAGGTAAACTAAATAAATAATGAAAGCAAGAATGCAAGTAAAACGAGGTTAAAGCAATAAGGAGGAGAAAGCTAAGCAATAGGATAATCTCTAGATAAGTAATTCAAGCAGCAAGTTCGATTGATTAGAGTTACTAAGAGTTGGTACCATCTAGAACTCAAGACACTAATGTATGATCTTTCCACTGTCGTGGCTCCAACCCCTTGTTAATCTGTCTAATCGCTAAACTTGTCGTATGTCATTAGATGATTAAATCAAGCATTAATTCGAATGAGTCTCAATCGTCCACAGCCTTGATGATAGGATTTGTGTGTGTGATGTGAAATATGAAATGATATGAGGTGGAATGCAACAGTGGTAAATGAAGATGGGATGGTATGGTGCAAACACAATCACAATCAATCAATTCCCCTTAACCATCATAGTCATTGAGTATAAGGGGTATCAATCCATAAGGGTGAAATTGTTACTCTATGAACTTATGCAAACACAAGAAAGTCAAGCCAAATGATTAAAAAGGGGGAATGTAACAACTAAACAACCTAAGGAAATGAAATGCAGTGCAATAAATGAAAGGAAAGCAGTAAAGCAAACAGCTCGACCAAGGACTCGATCGAGTGGGAACAGAGTAAAGGCAGGATCTTTAACAAGCTAATGCGAATAGTAGGGTCTAAGACAGGGTCTTACAATAGGGGAAGACTATACTTAATCAATCTTGCTCTCAAACAACTTGTATCAAGGTATCTCTTGATATTGAGCTTCTCAATGCCTAGCTAGCCCTTTCCCAAGGTGAAAGCTATCATCCAAGACATGATCTCAGAAACAGGGGGTTAGCCAGTGAGAGTCAAGCCTTGGAGGCAGTAGGATCATTGCTCAAACTAATCCATCCAACACCTATGAACTCCATTTCGAGAGCAAGGTTTATTGGAGCTCTTAGTGGACCTTTTCAAGCGATTTCCCAACACTTCCATGTGGAAAATCGCCTATGACATACAAGCCAGGGATAGTGGTCATGTAGCCTTAAGGTTTGTCCAAAAGAGAGAGATTTCTAGATTAAGATCATAAGCAAAAGAGATTAAGCATAAGATCCCCTAATCTAGCCCATCTTGGACCCTAAAGGAACTACTCACTACACATGAATGAAAACACAATCAAATGCAATGAAGAATACATTAAACAAAAGAGGGAAAGAAACTAAAGAACTTTTATTGAAATAAGCAAGTGCAAATACAAAGCAAATAAACCTAGATCTAAGGTTCAAGAGCATGAAGCTCAAGAACACAAAGAGAGGTTTAGGGTTGCTAAAAGGTAAAGATACAAAATTAAAGAAAAGAAAAACTAAAAGTAAGCTAAAGATTGTTGTCTTTTTCGTGGCTTAGAGCCTTTAAATACAAAGGAGATTAGGTTTAGGGTCAAAGGGAAGTCAAGGGGGAAGCAACATTTTTCGGGTTTGACTGTTGACTCTCAGCTCGATCGAGCTTGCTGTTGTTGAGGATAACCTGGTCCTGAGGGTTAGCAACATCAGTGTTTCTGTATGACATGGCTGGGTTGGACTTGTAATTATAGTATCCTTTGTTGTAACCTCCTTGCCCATTGCTCATGTAACATACTTCAGCAAATTGTGTATCCTCCCCTTCTTGGACTGGTTCCATCTCTTCAGCAGACACAAAATTGACTTTCTTCATTGTGGACTGAGCTAAGATCAGCTTATCCAACTTCTCATTCAACGATTTGACATCTTTTCTCAATTTCTCATGACTCGATCGAGTGGTGGGTCGAGCTCCGGTTGGTGCGATCATACTCTTCTCCATAGCTTCCATTGGAGTTTGCAATGTTTTCCACAAGCTGCCAGCCATCATCCACATCCTGATTAAGGAAGTTCCCATTGCTGGCTGTGTCCAACATCTCTCTATACCTTGCCAAGCACCTCTATAAAGAGTAGAGAGCAAAGACTCATTGTTGAAGCCATGATGTGGGCACTGACTTGTGTAGCCTTGAACCTCTCCCAAGCCTCAGCAAAAGTCTCATTGTTCCTCTATATGAAGCTCGAATCTCACTCCTTAGCTTGGCTGTGCGACCGGTGGAGAAAAACTTAGCAAGAAAGGCCTTCTTGCATTCATCCCAAGTGGTGATTGTGCCATGGGGCAAGCTCTTCTCCCATTGGTGAGCCTTGTCAGCAAGAGACATAGGGAAGAGTCTCAGCTTGATGGCATCTTCAGAGACACCATTGATCTTGGTCAAAGTCACATAACCTATCAAACTCATCAAGGTGATCAATGGGGTCTTCACTTGGCAATCCATGGAACATCTTGTTCTGCACAAGGTTGATCATACCCAGCTTGATCTCAAAGTTGTGGTTCTGACAGGTGGTGGGACAATCCCTTGTCTTTGTTGATGGCGGTTTGGAGCATCTCCTAGACCAATCGGTCGAGGTTGCCTAGCTCGACCGAGTCCATTACCCTCTGGTACATCCATGGTTTCAGTAACAAGCACCTCAGGTTCCACTTGTACCCTCTGAGTTCTGACTTCTCTTTCTACCCGTGGTGAAATCTAGCTCGACCAAGTCTTCTGTTGTTCGACTCGATCGAGTTCGCATACACCTGCAAAAAGAATCAAAAACCCAGCAATACAAAGAACAGGGGTGGGATAGCTTGATCGTCCAAGTGTATTGGAAACTCAAATGCAACAATATTCAACCCAAATGGCAACGGCGCCAAATTGATGATAGGATTTGTGTGTGTGATGTGAAATATGAAATGATATGAGGTGGAATGCAACAGTGGTAAAAGATGGGATGGTATGGTGCAAACACAATCACAATCAATCAATTCCCTTAACCATCATAGTCATTGAGTATAAGGGGTATCAATCCATAAGGGTGAAATTGTTACTTATGAACTTATGCAAACACAAGAAAGTCAAGCAAAAGTAAAAAGGGGGAATGTAACAACTAAACAACCTAAGGAAATGAAATGCAGTGCAATAAATAAAGAAAGCAGTAAAGCAAACAGCTCGACCAAGGACTCGATCGAGTGGGAACAGAGTAACCAGCTCGATCGAGTTGAGGGTCGAGTTAGCGTAAAAAGCGATAAAGGCAGAACTTTAACAAGCTAATGCGAATATTAGGGTCTAAGACAGGGTCTTACAATAGGGAAGGACTATACTTAATCAATCTTGCTCTTAAACAACTTGTATCAAGGTATCTCTTGATATTGAGCTTCTCAATGCCTAGCTAGCCCTTTCCCAAGGTGAAAGCTATCATCCAAGACATGATCTCAGAAACAGGGGGTTAGTGATGATAGGATTTGTGTGTGGTGTGAAGATATGATATGAAATGTGGTGGAATGCAACAGTGGTATATGATGAGGTGGTAAGATGCAAACACAAACACATCAACAATTCCCTTAACCATCATAGTCATTATAGTATAAGGGTTATCAATCCAAAATGGGAATTGTCACTCTATGAGAATATGAAACAACAAGGAAGTCAAGCAAGCAGTAATGAATGGGGTAACACTAACAACCTAATGAAAAAAATGCAATGCAGTAAAAGTAAATAAAGCAGTAGAGCAACAGCTCGACCAAGGACTCGAGTCGAGTGGAACAGAGTACCGAGCTCGATCGAGTTTAGGGTCGAGTTGAAGTAAAAAGCTAAAGGCAGCGACTTTAACAAGCTAAGCGAAATTAGGGTTCAAGACAGGGTTTTGCAATCAGAGGAAGCTACACTTAATCAATCTTGTATCAAGGTTCTCTTGATATTGGGCTTCTCAATGCCTAGCCAACCCTTTCCCAAGGTGAAAGCTATCAACCAAGGAATGATCTCAGAAACAGGGGGTTAGCCAGTGAGAATCAAACCTTGGAGGCCATAGGATCATTGCCCAAACTAATCCATCCAACCCCTTAGACTCCATTTCTAGAGCAAGAGATATTGGAGCTCTTAGTGGACTTTTCCAGCGATTTCCATCACTTCCATGTGGAGAATCGCCTAAGGACATACAAGCCAGGGGTAGTGGTCATGTAGCCTTAAGATTTCCAAAAGAGAGAGAATCTAGATTAAGACCATAAGCAAGAAGGATTAAGCATATGAAACCTCTAATCTATCCCATCTCAAACCCTAATGGGTAACTACTCACTACACATGAATGTAAACACAAGCAAATGCAATAAAAGAGACATCATAAGAAAGAGGAGATGAAATAAACAACTTTTATTGAAATAAGCAAGTGCAAATACAAAAGATTATCCAGGATCTAGGATTCAAGAAGCAAGAGCTTCAAGAACACAAAGATGGATTAGAGCTCTAAAAAGTAAAAGACAATAAATTAAAGAAACTAAAACAAAATAATCTAAAGCTTGGTGGTTTTTTCGTGGCTTTTAGCCTTTAAATACAAGAGGATTAGGTTTAGGGTCAAAGGAAGTCAAGGGGGAAGCAACATTTTTCGGGTTTGACTTTGACTTCTCAGCTCGATCGAGTTGAAGCTTGGCCGGTCGAGTTGAGGAACTCGACCGGTTGGTCGGTCGAGCTGGTCTTCAAGATGGCTTCCTCCTTCTTCCTTTGCGTATCCAGTTGAGCTGCGTCCATGCCAAGTCCTCCATGCTCCTCACGTCCCATATGCTCCAGAATGCTCCAAAAGACCTATTTCAAAGGACCAAACATGCATATGTATGCAAATGCAACCTAAAACTACATGAATGCATAAGAAGAGAAAAGGAACAAGATATGATGCTAATGGATGCTAAAACTATGCAAAAGATGCATAAAAGATGTACTAAAACTATGTAAAATGCAAGTACATCAACACCCCCAAACTTGACCTTTGCTTGCCCTCAAGCAAACAAATAGAACAAGAAAGAGATGAGGTTTGAAAACAAGTTGATTCAACACTTAAAAACATGTCCTCAAAAGCGATTTGCTAAATGTCCAACTTAGAGATTCTAGAATGCAACAAGGTGAGAGATATTCATTAAGATTTAACCATGCTTATCAACATCAATCCCACTTCACAGTCACTCAAACAATGCATTCAAATCAGCAAATCCCTTTAACATTCATTAAGCAAAAACAGTGAACCAAAAACATGCAAGATCAATCAACTCATTTGGTTTCAAGGGTTTATGGGTTAAGAGACAAAGAGGGTCTCTTTTGTATGGTGGTTTAGTAACAGGGATCTCTCAAGAAAGTGGCTTTGCTTTGGCAGAAGGCTAAGTGTTAGAACCAAAGATGATGCAAGAACAGCAGCTCGAGCCGCCTAATCCTAACTCGATCGAGTTCAACACTTAGAGCTTTTTAGAACAAAATCCTAACTACCCTTTTTGGCATTTCGCCTTTGAAACTGAGGAGCTTTGCTCACTTTTCTTTTAAGAACATCCTAGGGAGAGGCTTCTTGAGGTAACATCTAGCGGTTTGGGATTTTCTAAACACTTAGGGAACTTTTCTTTTCTTTTTGACACTTGAGGCTTTGCCTTCTTTTCTTTCTACTTAGAACCCTTTTTACTTCCTTTTTTAACTTCCCAAACCTTTACTAGACCCTTTTTAACACTGCCAACTCCCTGGACTTAACTAAACTCTTTTTCCTTTGGATTTTCCCAACTTTTACCACTTTTCTGGTTTTTACACCCAACTCGATCGAGCTCGAGTTGGCACCCCCAAACTTAGCCTGAAAACAATCCCAAGAGAACTAGACAACTAGAACTACTGCCCCTGCCGGTTTAAACACAACACCTTATGCTAAGCAAAGCCAAGAAAGGTTCTCACAATCGCACAAGAGATAATATGGGGTTTGAAATGAAAAAGGCTTAGGTTTAAGGTGTGGTAACTGTCTCAAAGATGGAGATCAGCTATCTGGACAAGCAAGAGGGATATGAAAATAGGTAAAGAATGTCCAGATATGTATGTGGTAGCCATGAGTTGAAATCAAATGCAAGCATTGGTAATTAAAGATCAAGTTATGGTTCAAATAGATAGGGAAATGCATCAAATCACAGCAATGGTTGAATGAGATGTGCATGCAGTGATATGATCAAGATAAACATGGTTCTTGCTGCTCAATCAATCTCACCCTAATGCACAAAAGAATCTAAAAACAGGGCACTCAAGAAATCGCAAATGATGAACAAGTTTTCAAATCAAATCAACAATGCAAGTGAAAGATGCAATCCTAAACAATTCTAACAAATATGAATGCAAAAAGATGAAAATATTTTTGGATTTTTTAAAATTTTTATGTTTTTTTGGTTTTTGTATGCAAATACAGTAGAACCTCTATAAAACAATACTCGATAAAACAATAAACATTATAAGATAATATTTTTCTCCGGTCCCAACTCGGGCCAGTGTAAAAAGTAGCATAATGCGATAAGATGATAAGACAATAATATTTTTGAAACTCTTATGTAAAAATATAATCCCAACAATAAGCTAAGATAATAATTATAAAACTAATGCATATATATCTAAGACAATTTAGTAAAATATGACTCCAATGTAGTTTGTCTTTTCTGAAAATTGGATTCCCGTTGGAGCTCATCTCGAATTTTTCTTATTGCATCTACAATTTCTGTAGGTGTATTCTCAACATGCAACCAAAAGTTGTGAAGAGTTCTCGCCACAATTGCAATTGCATCCTTACGTGTAACTACTTGCACATGTCCTTCCTCATCATCTTCAACTTCATCTTCACCATTAAGAACAGTAGACATAATTTTTCTATAGACTTTGAACTTCTGAGCATAAAATATGTAAATAACAAAGTATAAGGAAAATTTGAATAAAAAAGTCTGAAAAAAATATATTTCTATAAAGTTTCTTGTTTTGATAGAATATTTCTATAAAATAATAATTATTTTTTATCGATAAAATAATAATTATTGTTTTATCGATAAAATAATATTATTGTTTTATCGATAAAATAATTATTATTGTTTTATCGATAAAATAATTATTATTGTTTTTATCGATAAAATAATAACTCTATAAGATAATAAAATTTCAAAGTCCCAACATTATTGTTTTATAGAGGTTTTACTGTAGATGGATGAAAAACTAAGAACAAAGAAAGCAAGGTTAAATCATCTCTTGAACCCTCCCCCAAACTTAAATCACACAGTCCCTTGTGTCAGACAAATTTAGTGAAAGATTCAAGAGGGAAAAACCAAGAAAAGTAAAAAAAAATGCAAGAAAATATGATATGGTATTTACAAGGGTTGATGTTTGATACCTCAGTGCCCCCCAAAGAGCTGGGAGGCAAGGTCGTGGTCATGAGAGGGCAGACGGCCGTCAAGGGCACTCCATTCGACCGGGTCTATGTAGCTTGATCGAGCTTGATCGCGGCTCGATCGAGTTGTGCCTCGAGTTGTTCGCCTCTTCTTCCTAAGAACCTTTTCCTGCAAGACTTAGCTAAGAAAAACGCAGAGATAAAAGATAGAAGCGATATGTACAAGATAGACATGGGAATTCCTCCTAAGTGAGCTTGTTTTAGGTCTCATAGCTTGACCTTAAACCTTTTAGGCAGGGTCGGATCTTGGAGAGGAGTGATGATCTCCTCTGTGGGGGTCATTCCTAGGTAGGGCTTGCATCTATGTCCCATTTACTGTGAATTCCTTCCCCTCTTGGTTGAGCAGAGTGAGTGATCCATTAGGTAGAACTTAATGTATTTTGAATGGCCCCGACCACTTTGAACTCAACTTCCCGGGGAACAACCTTAACTTGGAGTTAAACAAGAGCACACTGTCCCCAACCTTGAAGTCTTTAAGGCGGATCAGTTTGTCGTGGGCTGCCTTTGTTCTCAACTTATAAATCATGGAGTTCTCATAGGCATTCATTCTGATTTCCTCCAACTCAAACAAGTTCATTACCCTCCTTTCTTGTGCTGCCTTTATGTCAAAGTTCAGCATCTTTACTGCCCATAAAGCCTTGTATTCGACCTCCACATGCAAGTGGCAATCTTTTCCATATAGCAAGTTGAAAGGGGACCTGCCAATGGGGGTTTTGTAAGCTTTCCTGTAAGCCCATAGTGCTTCATCAAGTCTTGTTGACCAATCCTTTCTAGTGAAGCTCACAGTCTTCTCCAATATAGCCTTAATCTGTCTGTTAGAGACTTCAACTTGCCCACTGATGATAGGATTTGTGTGTGGATGTGAAAAGATATGAGATGAGATGTGTGGAATGCAATCAGTGGTATATGATGAGGTGGTAAGATGCAAACACAAACACAGTCAACAATTCCCTTTAACCATGATAGTTGATGTAGTACAAAGGGTTATCAATCCAAAATGGGAAAACTTGTCACTCTATGAGAATATGAAACAACCAGGAAGTCAAGCAAGCAGTTAATAGATTTTTGGTAACACTAGCAACCTAAATGAAACAGAAATGAAATGCAGAAAGTAAATAAAGCAGTAAACAAGCGGCTCGACCAATGACTCGAGTCGAGTAGGAACAGAGTACCAAGCTCGATCGAGTTGAGGGTCGAGTTAGCAGAAAAACAGTAAAGGCAGACGACTTTAATAAACTAGAGAGAGAATTAGGGTTCAAGACAGGGTTTTGCAATCAAAGGAAACTACACTTAATCATCCAGCTCTTAAAACTCCTTGTATCAAGGCTTCTCTTGATATTGGGCTTCTCAATGCCTAGCCAACCCTTTCCCAAGGTGAAGGTATCAACCAAGGAATGATCTCAGAAACAGGGGGTTAGCCAGTGAGAATCAAACCTTGGAGGCCATAGGATCATTGCCCAAACTAATCCATCCAACCCCTTAGACTCTATTTTCTAGAGCAAGAGATATTGGAGCTCTTAGTGGATCTTTTCCAGCGAATGCCATCACTTTCGTGTGGGGAATCGCCTAAGGACTTACAAGCCAGGGGTAGTGGTCATGTAGCCTTAAGATCTATATGCATGTTTGGTCCTTTGAAATAGGTCTTTTGGAGCATTTGTTTGTTTGTTTTCGCGTTCTACAGATGAGGTATACAAAACCCTAAACCACAAAATTTGTAAAAAAACATGAACCAAATATCAATTTTGTTTGCCATTTACAATATTTATGGTTTGGATAACATAACAATTAAATATAGACAAAAAAACCAACCAAAAACAAAAATACAAATTGAAACTATCTAAACCCTAAGAATTGGACAACTAAACCCTGAACTATCTATCCAAACTCTTATCAATTTGAAACATTTACTCATGACATTTATAGACTGATTCATTTTTCGTATAATTTATTTTCAATAGATGTCAAATGTATAAGAATTAATTATGCATACAAGTTTTTTATCAAATTATTTTTTATCAATTCTCAAAATTATTTTTANATAAAATAATAATTATTGTTTTATCGATAAAATAATAATTATTGTTTTATCGATAAAATAATAACTCTATAAGATAATAAAATTTCAAAGTCCCAACATTATTGTTTTATAGAGGTTTTACTGTAGATGGATGAAAAACTAAGAACAAAGAAAGCAAGGTTAAATCATCTCTTGAACCCTCCCCCAAACTTAAATCACACAGTCCCTTGTGTGAGAGAAATTTAGTGAAAGATTCAAGAGGGAAAAACCAAGAAAAGTAAAAAAAAATGCAAGAAAATATGAAATGGTATTTACAAGGGTTGATGTTTGATACCTCAGTGCCCCCCAAAGATCTGGGAGGCAAGGTCGTGGTCATGGAGAGGGCAGACGGCCGTCAAGGGCACTCCACTCGACCGGGTTCGTGCTCGATCGAGCTTGATCGGGCTCGATCGAGTTGTGCCTCGAGTTGGTTGCCTCTTCTTCCTAAAACCTTTTCCTGCAAGACTTAGCTGAAGAAAAACGCAGAGATAAAAGATAAGAAAGCGATATGTACAAGATAGACATGGGAATTCCTCCCAAGTGAGCTTGTTTTAGGTCTCATAGCTTGACCTTAAACCTTTTAGGCAGGGTCGGATCTTGAAGAGGAGTGATGATCTCCTCTGTGGGGGTCATTCCTAGGTAGGGCTTGCATCTATGCCCATTTACTGTGAATTCTTTCCCCTCTTGGTTGAGCAGAGTGAGTGATCCCGTAGGGTAGAACTCATGTATCTTAATGGCCCCGACCACTTTGACTCAACTTCCCGGGAAACAACCTAACTTGGAGTTAAACAAGAGCACACTGTCCCCAACCTTGAAGTCTTTTAGGCGAATCAGTTTGTCGTGGGCTGCCTTGTTCTCATCTTGTAAATCATGGAGTTCTCATAGGCATTCATTCTGATTTCCTCCAACTCAAACAAGTTCATTACCCTCCTTTCTTGTGCTGCCTTTATGTCAAAGTTCAGCATCTTTACTGCCCATAAAGCCTTGTATTCGACCTCCACAGGCAAGTGGCAATCCTTCCCATATAGCAAATTGAAAGGAGACCTTCCAATGGGGGTTTTGTAAGCTGTTCCTATAAGCCCAAAGTGCTTCATCAAGTCTTGTTGACCAATCCTTTCTAGTGAAGCTCACAGTCTTCTCCAATATAGCCTTAATCTGTCTGTTAGAGACTTCAACTTGCCCACTGATGATAGGATTTGTGTGTGGATGTGAAAAGATATGAGATGAGATGTGTGGAATGCAATCAGTGGTATATGATGAGGTGGTAAGATGCAAACACAAACACAGTCAACAATTCCCTTTAACCATGATAGTTGATGTAGTACAAAGGGTTATCAATCCAAAATGGGAAAACTTGTCACTCTATGAGAATATGAAACAACCAGGAAGTCAAGCAAGCAGTAATAGATTTTTGGTAACACTAGCAACCTAAATGAAACAGAAATGAAATGCAGAAAGTAAATAAAGCAGTAAACAAGCGGCTCGACCATGACTCGAGTCGAGTAGGAACAGAGTACCAAGCTCGATCGAGTTGAGGGTCGAGTTAGCGAGAAAAACAGTAAAGGCAGAGACTTTAATAAACTAGAGAGAGAATTAGGGTTCAAGACAGGGTTTGCAATCAAAGGAAACTACACTTAATCCATCCAGCTCTTAAAACTCCTTGTATCAAGGCTTCTCTTGATATTGGGCTTCTCAATGCCTAACCAACCCTTTCCCAAGGTGAAGGTTATCAACCAAGGAATGATCTCAGAAACAGGGGGTTAGCCAGTGAGAATCAAACCTTGGAGGCTATAGGATCATTGCCCAAACTAATCCATCCAACCCCTTAGACCTCTATTTTCTAGAGCAAGAGATATTGGAGCTCTTAGTGGATCTTTTCCAGCAATTGCCATCACTTTCGTGTGGGGAATCGCCTAAGGACTTACAAGCCAGGGGTAGTGGTCATGTAGCCTTAAGATCTATATGCATGTTTGGTCCTTTGAAATAGGTCTTTTGGAGCATTTGTTTGTTTGTTTTCGCGGTCTACAACTGAGGTCTACATAACCCTAAACCACAAATTTTATAAAAAAACATGAACCAAATATCAAATTTTGTTTGCCATTTACAATATTTATGGTTTGGATAACATAACAATTAAATATAGACAAAAAAACCAACCAAAAACAAAAATACAAATTGAAACTATCTAAACCCTAAGAATTGGACAACTAAACCCTGAACTATCTATCCAAACTCTTATCAATTTGAAACATTTACTCATGACATTTATAGACTGATTCATTTTTCGTATAATTTATTTTCAATAGATGTCAAATGTATAAGAATTAATTATGCATACAAGTTTTTTATCAAATTATTTTTTATCAATTCTCAAAATTATTTTTAAGATTTCATTTTCCTGTACACCTCGTTGTTAGACCGCTCACGGTTTTGCAAGTTTCTAACCTAATTTGTTTTTGTCAACCTAAATTAACTTATTACCATGTATGTTTACTTTATATGGACTCTAATTGTCTTTGTCTTGTTTATGAATACAAATTTTTCATCTAAATATTTTCTATTTATTTTATAAATTAAAAGTTTCATTTAATTAATCCGTAGACCTCTTCTTATGCATTCATAGTAGTTTTAGGTTGCATTTGCATACATATGCATGTTTGGTCCTTTGAAATAGGTCTTTTGGAGCATTCTGGAGCATATGGGACGTGAGGAGCATGGAAGGACTTGGTGCATGGACGCAGCTCAACTGGATACGCAAAGGAAGAAGGAGGAAGCCATCTTGAAGACCAGCTCGACCACTACTCGACCAACCGGTCGAGTTCCTCAACTCGACCGGCCAAGCTTCAACTCGATCGAGCTGGAAGTCAAAGTCAAACCCGAAAAATGTTGCTTCCCCCTTGACTTCCTTTGACCCTAAACCTAATCCTCTTTGTATTTAAAGGCTAAAAGCCACGAAAAAACCACCAAGCTTTAGATTACTTTTGTTTTAGCTTTCTTTTTAATTATTGTCTTTTACTTTTTAGAGCTCTAATCCATCTTTGTGTTCTTGAAGCTCTTGCTTCTTGAATCCTAGATCCTGGATAATCTCTTTTGTATTTGCACTTGCTTATTTCAATAAAAGTTGTTTATTTTATCTCCTCTTTCATTTGATGTCTTTTTATTGCATTTGCTTGTGTTTACATTCATGTGTAGTGAGTAGTTACCCATTAGGGTTTGAGATGGGATAGATTAGGGGATTTCATATGCTTAATCCTTCTTGCTTATGGTCTTAATCTAGATTCTCTCTCTTTTGGATAAATCTTAAGGCTACATGACCACTACCCCTGGCTTGTATGTCATTAGGCGATTCTCCACATGGAAGTGATGGAAATCGCTGGAAAATATCCACTAAGAGCTCCAATAACTCTTGCTCTCGAAATGGAGTTCATAGGGGTTGGATGGATTAGTTTGGGCAATGATCCTATGGCCTCCAAGGTTTGATTCTCACTGGCTAACCCCCTGTTTCTGAGATCATTCCTTGGTTGATAGCTTCACCTTGGGAAAGGGTTAGCTAGGCATTGAGAAGCCCAATATCAAGAGAACCTTGATACAAGGAGTTTTAAGAGCAGATTGATTAAGTGTAGTTCCCTGATTGTAAAACCCTGTCTTGAACCCTAATTCTCGCTTTAGCTTGTTAAAGTCGCTGCCTTTATTGCTTTTTACTTCAACTCGACCCTAAACTCGATCGAGCTCGGTACTCTGTTCCACTCGACTCGAGTCCTTGGTCGAGCTGTTGCTCTACTGCTTTATTTACTTATTGCATTCATTACTGTTCATTTAGGTTGTTAGTGTTACCCCATATCTATTACTGCTTGCTTGACTTCCTTGTTTTTCATATTCTCATAGAGTGAGTACTTCCCCATTTTGGATTGATACCCTTTATGCTATAACACTATCATGGTTAAAGGGAATTGTTGACTGTGTTGTGTTTGCATCTTACCACCTCATCATTTACCACTGTTGCATTCCACCACATTCATTTCATATCTTTCACACCCACACACAAATCCTATCATCAATTTGGCGCCGTTGCCGATTTGGGTTATTTTTTTGCATTTGAGTTTCAAATACACTTGGACGATCAAGCTATACCACCCCTGTTCTATTGTACTGCTGGGTTTTTGTCTCTTTTTGCAGGTGTATGCGAACTCGATCGAGTCGGTCTACAGAAGACTTGGTCGAGCTAGACTTACAACGGGTAGAAAGAGGGTTCAGAGGTCACAGAGGGTACAAGAGGAACCTGAGGTGCTTGTTGCTGATACAATGGATGTACCAGAGGGGAATGGAAACCCTTTGGGCAATACTACTCTCGGTCGAGCTAGGCAAACTCGACCGATTGGTCTAGGAGATGCTCCAAACCGCCACCAACAGAGACAAGGGATTGTTCCACCACCAGTGCAGAACCACAACTTTGAGATCAAGCTGGGAATGATCAACCTTGTTCAGAACAAGATGTTCCATGGATTGCCAAGTGAAGACCCCATTGACCACCTTGATGAGTTTGATAGGCTTTGTGATTTGACAAAGATCAATGGTGTCTCTGAAGATGCCATCAAGCTGAGACTCTTTCCTATGTCTCTAGCTGACAAAGCTCACCAATGGGAGAAGAGCTTGCCCCATGGCACAATCACCACTTGGGATGAATGCAAGAAGGCCTTTCTTGCTAAGTTTTTCTCCACCGGTCGCACAGCCAAGCTTAGGAGGAGATATCGAGCTTCATACAGCGAAACAATGAGACATTCGCAGAGGCTTGGGAGAGGTTCAAAGGCTACACAAGTCAGTGCCCACATCATGGATTCAACAATGAATCACTACTCTCCACTCTTTATAGAGGATGCTTGCAAGGTATAGGGAGATGCTAGACACAGCCAGCAATGGGAACTTCCTCAACCAGGATGTGGATGATGGCTGGCAGCTTGTGGAGAACATGCAACTCCAATGGAAGCTATGGAGAAGAGTATGATCGCACCAATCGGAGCTCGACCCACCACTCGATCGAGTCAGATGAGAAATTGAGAAAAGATGTTAAGGCATTGAATGAGAAGTTGGATAAGCTGATCTTAGCTCAGTCCACAATGAAGAAAGTCAACTTTGTGTCTGCTGAAGAGATGGAACCAGTCCAAGAAGGGGAGGATACACAATTTGCTGAAGTGTGTTACATGAGCAATGGGCAAGGAGGTTACAACAAAGGATACTATAATTACAAGTCCAACCCTGCCATGTCATACCGCAACACTGATGTTGCTAACCCTCAGGACCAGGTCTATCCTCAACACAAGCTCGATCGAGTCAAGCCCACAACATGGGTATGGTCAAAAGAACAATTACCAAGGACCCCAAGGGACTTTTCCTGGTCAACAAATGAACATACCACCTGGCTTTCCCCACCAACCACCCCAGCCTGCACCTACGCAAGAGAATGAGCTCAAGGCAATGCTAAAGCAACTTGCTTCAAGGGCAAGCTGATGGGGTAGTGGACACAAGCAAGAAGCTAGCTGAAATCAAACTCCAAGATCGAGAATCTCAACACAAGAGTTTACTCTCTGGAGAATCATGCTTCTTCTGTTGCTGCTGCTACAAAGCAAGGACAACTACCTGGTAAAGCTATTCAGAACCCCAAGGAACAGTGCAAGGTCATCTTCACTCAAGAAGGACTTGTGAAGAAGAGGATCAAGAGAGAGTCATGGAAGAGTTTTGTTTACTGCTGAATGATGATGAGATTGTTGCTGCTGAGGCTCCTGGAGTCCAGATTGATCAACCAGAAGTGCAGGCACCTACTGTGGCCATTCACACTTCACCAGTTGAGCTCGCACAACAAGCTCGATCGGCAGCTCGATCGAGTCGACATCTAGCTCGATCGAGTCCGACCTCATCTGTCCCAAAGCCGATTTTGCTTGATCCTTACCAACCGGTTGACACTTCCTCGTCTCGCCTACTTAGTCAAGGGCACAAGGAAGTGATTCACAAGTTCAGAAGAGATCTTAGTGGGATTGGAATTGAGTTGCCTCCTATGGAAAGCATGAGTGAGGCATTTGATCAAATGCAAATGGTCAAGGATGTTATGCCAACATTGATAAAGTTTCAGAGGTTCTAAGGAGTCTACTCATCAGTTCAACCTGCTTACTTCACCCACTTTCCTACCAAAGGTCAAGGATCAAGGGAAATTCACTCTCCCTTGCACACTTGGGCATCTTGAGCTTGACAATGCCTTGGTGGATTCTGGAGCAAGCATCAATCTGATCTCTCTCTCAATGGCAGAGAAGCTAGGCATTGCTGGAGCCTTGCAGCGCCCTACTACTTCAATCATGTTTGGAGATGCAACTTCTAAGTCTCCTCTTGGTGTTCAAGAACTATCACTTGAAAATTGGAGAATGCATCATCCAAACTGATCTTACTGTCATGGAGATGGAAGAAGAGAAGGATCTACCTCTGTTATTGGGAACCCCATTCCTTAGTACAACCCCATTCCTTAGTACAGTTGGCGCTTCAATAGACTTTCACAAGCAAGAGGTGATTCTTCACAAGGTGAATAGTTTGGTGTCATATCGCTTGCAGCCTAGACCTGATAGACTTATTCAAGCCCCTTGTGTGCTTGATGAAGAGAGCTACAAGCTTTGTTTGATGAGCCACTAGGAAGGGCTCTAAAAGAAGGGGAGGATGTAGCCTCTAAGGCAAGACCAGGTGATAAAAGAAAGGAACCAGCTCAGGCCCCTTCATTCAAGACATCTCAGCTCACAATGACTTTGTTCCCCACCAAGTTTGAAAATGGGAAGATTGCGTACAAGATAAGGTACAAGAGGAGATCAAGGCCATTCTCTAGAGCCAAAGCCTTGGTGACTTCAGAACAGTCCAGGGACCCAACCAAGCTAAAGGAGCTTCTGTCTCAAGTCCTCACTATTACCCTTGATGGTGGGACTAGCTCAACCAATGCCTAAAGAGGTAAAGGTCAAGCTATGGGACCTTAAACAAGCTCACTTGGGAGAAAGTCCCATGTTTATCCCTCTACATATTCTATTATTGCAATTTCTACCTAATTTCGTGTCTTTAACCTTTCAATAAGTTAAGTTTAGGTGACAAAGGAGCCAGCTCGACCGACAGCTCGATCGAGCTAGAAACAAGGGCAACTCGATCGAGTTCCACAACTCGACCGAGGTAAGATTTTGAAATTCGAAATTTCTAACTATTTCCTTGGTCAAGGGGGTGGGTCCCACAAGTAAATTTTGGTCCCCCACTACCCTAAATCGATCAGAAAAACCCCTAGCTTTTGTCCCCTCTTTAATTCACCTTTTAATCTCAACCACACATCTCAAACAATCCCTCTTCCCCATAACTCGATCGAACCAACATCTCTCTCTCTCCTACAATCTTAAAAATTCTGACAATCATCCATCTCTCTCTTCACCCTTTGAGAAATCTGAAATTCCCTCTTTCTCTCTTAAGTTTTTCGATTGTTCATTGTTCATCATCTTGTTTTGCTTTAGTTCTAGCCACTGTGATTCTTCCATCATTCAAGCAAGGTATGAACCCTAAAACCCTTGAATCCTTCATCTCGATTCCTCTCCATTACTTGTTTCCTCATTGATTTTTGTTTCATGTATCCCTTGTGAACTTGTTCTTGAATCATTGCTTTCTTTGTTGCCTCCTATCTATATAGTCTTGTGAATTTGCCTCACCTCACCTCTGTTTTGACTTTAAACTTGTTGCATGTCTTGAATCCTTTGAATTTGAGTTTTGTTCATACCTTGCTTGAATGATGGAAGAATCACAGTAGCTAGAACTAAAGCAAAACAAGATGATGAACAATGAAAATCGCAAAAACTTAAGAGAGAAAGAGGAATTCGATTTCTTGTGGTGAAGAGAGAGATGGATGATTTCAGAAATTTTAAGATTGTGGGAGAGAGAGAGAGTGGGTTCGATCGAGTTATGGGGAAGAGGGAGTGTTTGAGATGTGTGGTTGAGGATTAAAAGATGGTTTAAAGAGGGGACAAAAGCTAGGGTTTTTGATCGAATTTAGGGAAGTGGGGGACCAAAATTACTTGTGGGACCCACTCCCTTGACCAAGGAAACGGTTAAAATTTGAAATTCAAAAACTTACCTTGGTCGAGTTGTGGAACTCGATCGAGTTGCCCTTGTTTCTAGCTCGATCGAGCTGTCGGTCGAGCTGGCTTCTTGTCACCTAAACTTAACTTATTGAAAGGTTAAAGACACAAAAATAGATAGAAATTGCATAAAGAATATGTACAAGGATAGTCATGGGACTTCCTCCCAAGTGAGCTTGTTTAAGGTCCCATAGCTTGACCTTTACCTCTTAGGCATTGGTTGAGCTAGTCCCACCATCAAGGGTGATAGTGAGGACTTGAGACAGAAGCTCCTTTAGCTTGGTTGGGTCCCTGGACTGTCTGAAGTGACCAAGGCCTTGGCTCTAGAGAATGGTCTTGATCTCTCCCTTGTACCTTATCTTGTACTCAATCTTCCCATTTTCAAACTTGGTGGGGAACAAGGTCATAGTGAGCTGAGATGGCTTGGCTGAGGAAACCTGAGCTGGTGGGATCTTTCTTTTCTCTCCCACAAGTGCCTTTGAGGCTGCATCCTCCCCTTCTTTTAGAGCCTTCCTAGTGGCTCATCAAACAAAGCTTGAAGGCTTTCCTTCATCAAGCACACAATGGGCTTGAACAAGTCTATCAGCTCGTGGCCTATCAGATCGTGGTCTCTCAACTCTAGCCCTCTCAAGCGTGGTTTCTCAATCCTTGGTCCTTATCAACTCCTTTGTCCTTCTCAACCTTATCTCTCACAACTCTTGGCTCTTTGTCAACTTTTCCTTCACAACCTTTAGCAACTTCAGGACTCTTGGAAAGAGGAGTGCTTTGTCAATTGTGGCACAAAAGTCTGACCTCTAGGCTGCAAGCGATATGACACCAAACTATTCACCTTGTGAAGATCACTTCTTGCTTGTGAAAGTCTATTGAAGCGCCAACTGTGCTAAGGAATGGGGTTCCCAATAGCAGAGGTAGATCCTTCTCTTCTTCCATCTCCATGACAGTGAGATCAGTTTGGATGATGCATTCTCCAATTTTCAAGTGATAGTTCTTGAACACACCAAGAGGAGACTTAGAAGTTGCATCTCCAAACATGATTGAAGTAGTAGGGCGCTGCAATGCTCCAGCAATGCCAAGCTTTCTGCCATTGTGAGAGAGATCAGGTTGATGCTTGCACCAGAATCCACCAAGGCATTGTCAAGCTCAAGATGCCCAAGTGTGCAAGGGAGAGTGAATTTCCCTTGATCCTTCACCTTTGGTAAGAAAGTAGGTGAAGTAAGCAGGTTGATTTGGTGAGTAGACTTTCCAGAAGCTCTGAAACTTTATCCTGTTAGCCATAACATCTTGATCACTTCATTTGCTCAAATGCCTCACTCATGCTTTCCATAGAAGGCAACTCAATTCCAATCTCACTGAGGTCTCTTCTGAACTTGTGAATCACTTCCTTATGGCTTGACTAAGTAGGCGGACTGATGAGGTCAACTGGCTGGTAAGGATCAAGCAAAATCGGCTTGAGGACAGATGATGTCTGACTCGATCGAGCTAGAGTTCGACTCGATCGAGCTGCCGATCGAGCTTGTTGTGCGAGCTCAACTGGTGAAGTGTGAATGGACAGTAGTGCTGCACTTCAGGTTGATCAATCTGGACTCCAGGAGCCTCAGCAGCAACAATCTCGTCATCATTCAGCAGCAAACAAACTCTTCCATGACTCTCTCTTGATCCTCTTCTTCATCAAGACCTTCTTGAGTGAAGATGACCTTGCACTGTTCCTTGGGGTTCTGAATAGCTTTACCAGGTAGTTGTCCTTGCTTTGTAGCAGCAGCAACAGAAGAAGCATGATTCTCCAGAGAGTACACTCTTGTGTTGAGATTCTCAATCTTGGAGTTGATTTCAGCTAGCTTCTTGCTTGTGTCCACAACACCATCAGCTTGCCCTTGAAGCAATTGTTTCAAGCATAGCCTTGAGCTCATTCTCAGGTGTAGGTGCAGGCTGGGGTGGTTGGTGGGGAAAGCCAGGTGGTATGTGCATTTGCTGACCAGGAAAAGTCCCTTGAGGGCCTTGGTAGTTGTTTTTGACCATACCCATGTTGTGGGCTTGACTCGATCGAGCTTGCTTGTTGTTGAGGATAACCTGGTCCTGAGGGTTAGCAACATCAGTGTTTCGGTATGACATGGCTGGGTTGGACTTGTAATTATAGTATCCTTTGTTGTAACCTCCTTGCCCATTGCTCATGTAACATACTTCAGCAAATTGTGTATCCTCCCCTTCTTGGACTGGTTCCATCTCTTCAGCAGACACAAATTGACTTTCTTCATTGTGGACTGAGCTAAGATAAGCTTATCCAACTTCTCATTCAAATTTAACATCTTTTCTCAATTTCTCATCGGACTCGATCGAGTGGTGGGTCGAGCTCCGGTTGGTGCGATCATACTCTTCTCCATAGCTTCCATTGAGTTTGCAATGTTCTCCACAAGCTGCCAGCCATCATCCACATCCTGATTGAGGAAGTTCCCATTGCTGGCTGTGTCAACATCTCCTATACCTTGCCAAGCAACCTCTATAAAGAGTAGAAGTGACTCATTGTTGAATCCATGATGTGGGCACTGACTTGTGTAGCCTTTGAACCTCTCCCAAGCCTCAGCAAAATGTCTCATTGTTCCTCTGATGAAGCTGATATCTCCTCCTTAGCTTGGCTGTGCGACCGGTGGAGAAAAACTTAGCAAGAAAGGCCTTCTTGCATTCATCCCAAGTGGTGATTGTGCCATGGGGCAAGCTCTTCTCCCATTGGTGAGCTTTGTCAGCTAGAGACATAGGAAAGAGTCTCAGCTTGATGGCATCTTCAGAGACACCATTGATCTTTGTCAAATCACAAAGCCTATCAAACTCATCAAGGTGGTCAATGGGGTCTTCACTTGGCAATCCATGGAACATCTTGTTCTGCACAAGGTTGATCATTCCCAGCTTGATCTCAAAGTTGTGGTTCTGCACTGGTGGTGGAACAATCCCTTGTCTCTGTTGATGGCGGTTTGGAGCATCTCCTAGACCAATCGGTCGAGTTTGCCTAGCTCGACCGAGTCCATTGCCCAAAGGGTTTCCATTCCCCTCTGGTACATCCATGTATCAGTAACAAGCACCTCAGGTTCCTCTTGTACCCTCTGACCTCTGAACTTCTCTTTCTACCCGTGTGAAATCTAGCTCGACCAAGTCTTCTGTTGACCGACTCGATCGAGTTCGCATACACCTGCAAAAAGAGACAAAAACCCAGCAATACAAAGAACAGGGGTGGTATAGCTTGATCGTCCAAGTGTATTGAAACTCAAATGCAACAAAATTCAACCCAAATCGGCAACGGCGCCAAATTGATGATAGGATTTTGTGTGATGTGATGATATGAAATGATATGAGGTGGAATGCAACAGTGGTAATGAAGATGGATGGTATGGTGCAAACACAATCACAATCAATCAATTCCCTTAACCATCATAGTCATTGAAGTATAAGGGTATCAATCCAAAAGGGTGAATGTTGCTCTTATGAATATACCTCAAGCAAGACAGTAAATAAGATGATAAGTAACTCTAACAACCTAAAGAAATGAAATGCAGTGCAATAAGTAAAAGAAAGCAGTAAAGCAAGCAGCTCGACCAAGGACTCGAGTCGAGTGGGAACAGAGTAACCAGCTCGATCGAGTTGAGGGTCGAGTTAGCGTAAAAAGCGATAAAGGCAGGAACTTTAACAAGCTAATGCGAATTAGGGTCTAAGACAGGGTCTTACAACTAGAGGAAGACTATACTTAATCAATCTTGCTCTTAAACAACTTGTATCAAGGTATCTCTTGATATTGAGCTTCTCAATGCCTAGCTAACCCTTTCCCAAGGTGAAAGCTATCAACCAAGGACATGATCTCAGAAACAGGGGGTTAGCCAGTGAGAATCAAGCCTTGGAGGCATAGGATCATTGCTCAAACTAATCCATCCAACCCTATGAACTCCATTTCGAGAGCAAGAGTTTATTGGAGCTCTTAGTGGACCTTTTCCAAGCGATTTCCATCACTTCCATGTGGAAATCGCCTATGACATACAAGCCAGGGGTAGTGGTCATGTAGCCTTAAGTTTGTCCAAAAGAGAGAGATTTCTAGATTAAGAACATAAGCAAAAGGATTAAGCATAAGATCCTCTAATCTAGCCCATCTCAAACCCTAAAGGTAACTACTCACTACACATGAATGAAAACACAAGCAAATGCAATGAAATAGACATTAAAGAAAGAGGAGATAAAATAAACAACTTTTATTGAAATAAGCAAGTGCAAATACAAAGAAATATCCAGATCTAGGATTCAAGAGCAAGAGCTCAAGAACACAAAGATGGATTAAGGGTTGCAAAAAGTAAAAGACAAAATTAAAGAAAAGCTAAAACAAAAGTAAGCTAAAGATTGTTGTCTTTTTCGTGGCTTAGAGCCTTTAAATACAAAGGAGATTAGGTTTAGGGTCAAAGGGAAGTCAAGGGGGAAGCAACATTTTTCGGGTTTGACTGTTGACTTCTCAGCTCGATCGAGTTGAAGCTTGGCCGGTCGAGTTGAGGAACTCGATGGTTGGTCGAGTAGATGGTCGAGCTGGTCTTCAAGATGACTTCCTCCTTCTTCCTTTGCGTGTCCAGTTGAGCTGCGTCCATGCGCCAAGTCCTTCCTTTGCTCCTACGTGCTCCAAATGCTCCAAAAGACCTATTTCAAGGACCAAACATGCATATGTATGCAAATGCAACCTAAAACTACTATGAATGCATAAGAAGGAAAAGGAACAAGATATGATGCTAATGGATGCTAAAACTATGCAAAAGATGCATAAAAGATGTACTAAAACCATGTAAAATGCAAGTACATCAACCACTAAGCCATTTAAGCTCACATGTTGCATCCGCCATAGACCAATATTCCGCTTCTGCAGATGAACGTGAGACGGTATGTTGTTTCTTTGTCTTCCAAGAGATAAGAGAATCACCAATAAAAACAACGTAAGAGTTGAGACACCGTCGTGCTCGCGGACAAGCATTATAGGCAGAATCACAAAGCCGTAAGCTTCATATCACAATCAGATCGTAACATTATACCCTGTCCAGGACATCCTTTGAGATACTTGACAACTCGTAACCCTGCGAGCCAATGTTCCTCCAATGGATTCTGCATAAACTGGGACAGAATATGAACATTGTAGCTGAGCTCCAGACGTGTAAAAGTGAGATAGATATGACGTCTATACTGTTGGGGATTCGTATGTGGTGGAGCTGAAGCAAGAGCGAGTTTGTGATTTAATTCTGTTGGAACAGAGCATGGTTTAGCATCAAGAAGACCAGCGTCAGCAATGATGTCGAGAGCATATTTTCGTTGTGAAACATAAATCCCTTCTGGTCCACGAGCAATTTCAAGCCCAAGAAAATATTTTAATTTTCCCAAATCCTTCATGTGAAAACATTGGTGAAGGTAGTGCTTGAATCGCTCATTAGTAGAGACATCATTCCCTGCAATAATAAAATCATCCACATATACCAAGATGTGAAGACTTATATTGCCGTGAGTAAGTGAGAATAACGAATAGTCTTCATAGCATTGCAAAAAAACCGAAATTCTTGAGAGCTTGACTAAGTTTAGAAAACCAACACCTAGGTGCTTGCTTCAGTCAATATAGAGATTTCCTTAGTCGACTGATGCGGGTTTAGATTGCCTCAAATTTTCACAATTTATAAACCCAACTAGTTGAGCTGCAAGTGCACAGCCGTGTTGTAGTCGGGGTCGAACACAAGGAGGAAGTGTTCTTGCTTAACACCTTGTGAGATTGAGTTGTAGCTAGCTCGAGATATTGGATGGTTTTGGACCTAAAATAAGAAAGCAAAACAAAGAAATGTGAGTGAGGTTGTAAACAATTTAAAACAAGAGTTAGGCAAAGGACAATCATATGGAGCAATGATGAAAAGATAGTTGCATGGGATTTGTGTAGAGCCGTCTTGAACATGAATCACTAGTGTATGGTCTTTCCACTGTCGTGGCTCCAACCACTATGTTTAAAACAACCTAATATACTCAGCTTTCGTTGGCTATTAGTATTGCAAACATGCATTAAAGGTGATCAAGATTCAATTGTTCACAATGAACCATAACTCAACTTTCGTTGGCTATGATCATTGCTCACCAAATACTAGTTCGAGATCTAGATTCAGCACTGTCGTGGTTCTATTTCTCTAAGATCAGATTACTAGATGTACGGTAGAGTAATCATGCATTAAGTTCAAGTAAAGGTGAAGATCCATAAGATAAATCCCAATAAGTTGCAACACAATCAAATCATCACGGCCACCATAGATCTCCTCGGCCTAACTAAGAGATCTACTCGGCCATGATGCAAACAAGCAAGCAAAGCATGATTGAAAGCATTATGCAAGTATTAAAAGAGATAAAGGGATGAAGAAAGCTTCTCTATTGATGAACAAAGTCGGATTCTCCCTTGAAACTCTTAGAATCAAATACAAAGAAATGGAAATAATGAAACAAGAAAGAACAAGAGTTGAGCGGCGCCTCCTTCTTCTAGACGACTCCTAGGGCTTCTCTCTTGGCGGCTCTCTTCTATGGACTCTCTTTTCACAAACTCACACACACGACTCTCTTCTTCAGCGGCTAAAAACATGTATATATGGGCGAAGTCGAGTAGGGTTTTCTTCATGCCGGAAAAGGAAAGTTTCCCATGAGCCGAGCCTTCTCCTCCACGTCGTGTATGGGCCGACATTGTACCAAGGAAAGCTCCAAACATTAGCCAGGCCTCTTCTTTATTCATTCAAGGCCTTTGGCGCTGCTGCTCGGGCCATTAGACACTCCAAATCCTCCATGGGCTTCGTTTGCTCGCTTACCGGACATGTCTCGGTAGAAAATAAGTTGGCCTTATAGTTGATCCAAATGGCTTCATTCCACTTCGACGTGATGCATGACTCAAGTATCTATCTTTCCATATCAAGATCGTGACTTTTGGACGTCGGGAACTCCTCCGCACGCGGCCAAACTTCCGAAGCTTCGTTCTGCTCGCTAGCGAGAACTAACACTTGGAGATAAAATGATGTTCTTGACTTGGAAACTTGCATGGAATTGGTTTGAGACTCTTTTACTCCTTTTTGCATCCTTTTTGATGGTTTCACCTAAAAGACTTCAAATCCCACAAATACAAGAAAACTACCTCTAAAGGCAAAGAATCTTGCAAAAACCGTTTGAAAACATAAATAGTTATATAGTAAAATCATGTAAAATATGGTGATATCATCGACATACGTTAGAAGGATCATCACTTTCAAAGCCTGGAGGTAACTTCATATAACTTTCCTCATCGAGATCTCCATGTAAGAAAGCGTTATGTACGTCCATTTGACAAACCGTCCATCCTTGTTCCGAAGTTACAGCTAAAAGAAATCGAACCGTGGCCATTTTAGGGACTGGAGCATACCTGTCGGTGTATTCAATTCCTTCTATCTAGGTAAAAGCTTAATTGTATTGATTCACATAGCATGGTATTTGTACAAGAATGGTAACGACTATGAAACCTCACACAATAGAAAGTTATCCTTACTACAATATAGGAATATATCCTTATCTCAATAATCTTTCTCTTTCTCTTTCAGATAAAAATGGCTTAAAGATGGTTTTTCCCAAATGATGATCCAAAATAATTGTTAGAATATCATTTTGGTTTGAAGGTGTAATAATAATTGTCTGATTCAAAATCAACAAAAACAATTTAAGACCAGCCTTTTGTTAGAGGAGAAATTAGCACATTTCCCTGAGCCGTCATCATTAGTAAAATCACAAACTCCAATCCGACTTTAGGCCTACCCTCCTCAACAAAATGGCAAGACTTGAGGAGAAAGGCACAACTCATGAGAAAATGTAAACAAACCCTCATGCCGACTCGAAAAATGGGAGGAAATCGAGAACAAGAGGAAGTTTTCCATATCGCTAAAGAGGAAGTTTTCCATATCGCTAAAGAGGAAGTTTTCCATATCGCCGGAAGGAAAATATTCACCAAGGAGCCGACCTATCAACATTATATAATGATGGAGGGATCGGATCATCTAGAATTACTCACAAGAAATCTAGGCTTAGCATTCTCTTTACTTTCCTGTTCGCTTTCCTCTTGTTCATCATAGTTCATCTGGTCAAGCATATTGGCGAGATAACATCTTTTGTAATCTTCCTGATATTCTTCGAGTTAATCAAACCTCCAGTTTCCTAAACTCACATCTTTGGTATCCCGTCTTAACGAGTGCTATCTCAGATCTAACAATTGGCGCCCACCGTGGGGCTGGAAACGCTTCTCGCTATTCATCTTGTAGGTATCTAGACTTTTACGAAGATACAACCATGGTGAACTCGAAAGAGAACACCCCTACCGGGAGTCCATCCCGAACAGAAAGAAACCCAAGCGATGATCAGCCGCCACCGACGGTAGATAAGTCGCTGCACGCTGAAGACAGGGACAAATCTGTCCCCTCAAGAAGTGGATCGACTTCGCCGCGAAGATCTTTTTCGCCGCGAAGATCTACTTCGCCGCGACGATCTGCATCGCCAAGGATATGACGAGAGCCCTCCTCCGTCCACACGACGCCGCTCGAAGAAATCCTCTTCGAGCGACAAGCCTCGCAACCCGAAGAAATCTTCTTCGAGCGACAAACTCCGCAAACACATGGAGAGTCTCGTCAAGCCGCTAGCTGAAGGCTTTGAGGCAATGCAAGCACAGCAGAAGAAGACTCATGAGCAAGTGGAGGCCTTGGCCCGAGAAGACGACGAGGAACCGTTGGATCCCGCAGCCGCGACGATCAACGGAACCACTACTCGCCCAGCACGTTTTGGCCGACGAGCGGCCCTAGAATTCGAACGAATGAACCGTCGTCTCGACGAGGTCAATTCTAAGATTCATCGCGCCACTAGCTCAGCCCCGGCGTTGACGAAAGCACTTGCCGATACCCGGAAGAGCCCGCTCACTCGCGGGCTCCGCCAGATCGATCTGCGTGAGAATTCGACTCAAGATCGACTCTTACACTGGAGAAGAAGACCCCAAGAAGTGGCTGACAGCGTTCAATCTCGCCATGACAAGGGAGAAAAACAAATCCTACGACGAGAAGGAAGCCAACTACTGTCAAGTATTCGTCGAACACATGACGAAGGATGCCTTGACCTGGTTCTCCAACCTCCCTGCCGAGTCAATCCATAACTTCGACGACTTGACTAATGCTTTCCTGAAGCATTACTCCATGGATATGACCCGAGTCACGCGGAACATGTTCACCACGACGCAAGCACAAGGTGAACCATTACATAGTTTCATGGAAAGGTTCAAGCAAGCAGCTCGCGACATGCCCGACAGTTTCCCGCTAGAAGCACTCCGTAACGGCCTCTGGTACGACTCCAAATTCAAGGAGGACTTATCACTAAAGACTCCCACAATTTTGGAAGACGCATTCCATCACTCCCAGAGCTACATCTTCCTCGAGGAAGACAAGCCTTTCTATGCCGAGAAGCATGGAGATAGGAGGACGGCCCCGCCCAAACCTAGAGAAGAAGCCGTGGAGGTACGGAGGAAACCCGACCCCAAAAGATCGCTCCTCACATCGTTCGCGGCAGCAGATGACGAGTCCGAGCAAGAATCGTGGTATGCCGCGACAATTTCAACGCCTCCCGACGCTGCCCCACTCAGAGACGATAACGACACCAAAGCATTCTGCAAGATCCATGGGAGAACCGGCCACTCCAACGAAAACTGTAAGAACCTCATCAGTAACCTCATCCGCATGTACCATCGAGGAGATATTCCCCCGATGGACGGCGACAGTGTAATACCCCTCACGATGGCTAAGCACGTGATGGGACGGATAGTTAAAACAACCATCCCACAGAGGATCTATCCCACAAGATATACAAATGTCCCGGGATGGAGGTATTCCGGACATTTCCAAGCAGCTATCTGAAAGCTCAGAAACATGGAAATGACAGAAGGATTAAAATGGGAGATTTCAATTCTCAAGCACGACGGGAACGAAACCCTCCGAACAAGGAAACGTACAAAACCCTTTGGAAAGGGAAACGTACAAAACCCTCTGCAAGAAGAAACGTGGGAAGGAGCACATCATCTCAAGACCAATGGGATGTTGACACCAGCAGCTTAAAGGATAAGAGTGGTCTGAACCAATGAGAAGGCTACACTCAGCTACTGAGTAAGGACGAAGGAGTTCTAGGCCAATCAAGTGATGGCACTCAACAACTGAGGGAAGGAGCCAATGGAAAGGAGCCACTTGATCCAGGAAGATAGGAACAAGGAGGAGATGTTCATCCTCAACGAACCAATCACGTTCAGCCATCCAGCAGCTTGGGGAATGGACCAATGGGAAGGTGCCATTCGACCCAAGTGGATGGGGATGGGAGAAGCAGCTCCAGGCGTGCTCCCATGCCATTGGTTGCATGCAGAAGCAAGGTGTCGCGTTCTGAAGCCATCAGACGCCACCTTGAGCTTCCGGAAAACCTATATAAAGACCCCCTTGGTCTTCACTTCCAAACCACACCAAAACTGAAATCTAGAGAGAAAAACTAGAAAGAGAAAGAGAGAGGGCGTGGAGAAGAAGAGAAAGAATAAGTTAATATCATACGACGGTATGATCCGACTAACAGTGAGGTTAGGTCGATGAGTGAGGGCCAGTCAGGTTACTGTGTGTTTCCTGGCGCGGTGCTTCGCGTGTGCGTGTAATGAGTTCCCTTGGTACACCAGTTAGAGGTTTAACCGGTGAAGCAATGGAGTATAGACTGAGGGTTAAGTACATGAGTACTTGTCGTAGTGTTGATTGCATTTTAATTGCATGTGTGATTGCTCTTAATTTGCAGGTGGTATGCATATATTATGCATACTTTTATTTGATGCAGGTGGCGGGGTGATAAGCCCATGGTTTAGAATTGAGCATTGTTATGTGTTGCTTATAATCTCTGATTGGTCGTACATGTTCTTGTTTGATTGTTGTGCAGTCAGTTTGAGGCTATAGCAGCATTACACAATGTGTTTTATTTTTGGGGTTGGGTTTGGGGAATAACCTTTGTATAGAGGGTCCTGAACTCATAGTAACATTAGGTTACTCATGACAATTATTTGTGTTTCAGGAAGTTTGGAGTAGATAGCCCGTGGGCGGGAGGCAGAACACTCGAAGACCGGAGTAGTTTGCTTGGCTTTTGTTAAAAACTCGATTTCGGGTAATGTATTGCAATGTCTTTCTTTTGGGCGTTAGGCCATGCCGGCAATGTAGGATAAGGTTTTGTAAGAACATGTTTTCAGTGTTTGAAATATAAAGTTATGTTTTTGAAAACCCGGCTTACTGGAATGATATTAGCTAGTCCAAGCTAACACAACTCAAGACTAGAGGTAAAGGTTGCAAAGCCTTAACCAATGGTCGAGAGGGTCGTATTCATCAGGTTAACTGGCCTGGGCTCTGATGTGTTCTGAGACCTGGGATGATTACTTGATGGACCTACACAATTGTGACATCTGCGGTTTAGTCTATTTATATTCCGAATCGGGGGTGTTACAAATGGTGGTATCAGAGCGTGGTTCATGGTCATGCTCACTGGGAATGCCGTTTTCAAAATGTCTTACCGAGTCAAAGGAGTCGCAAAAGCCAAATTACGAATCGGGTCTGTTCTGCCTATTAGGATTAGATGTTAGGTTGTTTACTAATTGGTTTCAGGATGTCGAGTCACGATTGGTCGAGGGATTTATCATTGGGTCGGGATGCGCCAGAAGATGGGATAGGAAGAGAGACATCAGATGTACCAACGCACGACATAGAGGAAGATTGGGATGAGGGGATGATGCATGGTTATATGCCACAGACTGATAGTCCAGCCGAGGATCGAGACTACGAGAACCCCGGAAGGAGAGACCACTCAATCTCTCCTTATATATCCTCCATTCACTCTCATGGGACAAGATCTCGAGTTCATCATCCACAAATCATGGATGGGAATGCTCGGGGTGAGCATTCCGGATCCGCTAATCAACCAGCACGGCAAGATGCTAGGCCACTGATGGAACAAGACGGTCAACAACGAGCCGATCCAACTCTTTCCATGGTGCATGATCTCTTATCTCAAGTTCTTCACCGAGCTGCATCAGGTCCGGGAAATGGAGCAACTCCACCACCAGACTTTCTCAAAATAGTAACTACTATGAAGACTTTGGGAACTTACCACTTTGGAGGCGAGCCAGATCCTTATCAGGCGGATTCATGGTTATAATGCATAGAGAAGAACTTCACCGCAACCAGATGTCCAAACGACTTCAAGAAGGACGTCGGAGTTTACTACTTAGCAAAGGAGGCATTAAACTGGTGGGAGAGTGTAGATCGACAGAAGGAGTATCAAATCAACACCTGGGAAAAATTCATGGAAGAATTTGAGCAAAAGTACTTCCCACCTGAAGCAAGAGATCGCTTAGCTCAAGAATTTCTCCGACTTGAGCAAGGAGAAAAGAGTGTAAGGGAGTATGAAGCAGAATTTATGAGACTTCAGCGTTATGTCTCATATTGCAATGTGGATGATAAGGCCTTGGTGAGGCAATTCATGCAAGGTCTGAAACCGGAGATAGGAAGTCGACTTCAGTCAGCCACTTTCACCAACCCCCATGAGATAATAGAGAGAGCAGTGAATGTGGAGGCATATCTACTTAAGGAGAAGGCTGCTTGGAATAAACGAAAGATAGAATCCAAGACAGCAAGCAAGGCAAAGAAGGCAAACCAGTCATCCAACCAACCTAATCCCAGTAAAGGTGGACAACCATCTGGAGATGAAAATAAGAAATGTTATACATGTGGAAAGATGGGACATGTCGCGCGGATGTGTTACCGTAATAGGCCGGCAGGAGCTTCGGCTAAATGTTTCTCATGTGGTGAGCAAGGGCATTACTCAAATGCCTGTCCTCGTAAGGCTGGTGGTGCAGCAAAAGGCGCTGACAAGGAAGCATCGACCCGACCAATGAAAGAATCCCCGGCTAACCGGCTAACTAACACGGGTAAGGTGTATGCTTTAGAATCAGGACCATCAAACCCGTCGGGACAAACCCAAGGTCCCATTACAGGTATGAAAGGGCGCTAACTCTATCTTGTTTTAGAGTTTGATTAATTGTGGTGTGATTGCTTGCTTGATTAGTAAATGTATTGGTATTGGGTGATGCTTGGAACAATATGTGTAGGTAGTAACCTGACACATGTTTTGTTTGATTCGGGAGCGACACATAGTTTTGTGACTCCTGAAGTAGCATCTCGTTTTGGGGATGCCTATAAGATAGGATTGGTGGAGGTTAATATATTAACCCCTGGAGACCAAGTCCTTAAGGCATCCCGTGTAGTTTTCGGTGTGCCTGTTGAATTGCAGGGAGACACCTTGAAGGCTGACCTACTAGTCCTACCACTAGCCCGCTTTGAAGTAATTGATGTACTTGCATTTTACATAGTTTTAGCACATCTTTTATGCATCTTTTGCATAGTTTTAGCTTTCATTTGCATCATATCTTGTTCCTTTTCTCTTCTTATGCATTTATGTTAGTTTTAGGTTGCATTTGCATACATATGCATGTTTGGTCCTTTGAAATAGGTCTTTTGGAGCATTCTGGAGCATATGGGACATAAGGAGCATGGAGGGACTTGGCACATGGAAGCAGCTCAACTGGATACGCAAAGGAAGAAGGGAGAAGCCATCTTGAAGACCAGCTCGACCGTCTAAGCTTCAACTCGATCGAGCTGAGAAGTCAACAGTCAAACCCGAAAAATGTTGCTTCCCCCTTGACTTTCCTTTGACCCTAAACCTAATCCCCTTTGTATTTAAAGGCTCTTAGCCACAAAAAAACCCCAAAAGCTTTAGATTACTTTTGTTTTAGTCTCTCTTAATTTATTGTACTTTTACTTTTTAGAGATCTAATCCTATCTTTGTGTTCTTGAAGCTCTTGCTTCTTGAATC